>JABCKB010000652.1:0-18486 GCA_013184455.1 Fusarium continuum | reverse complement strand
GGTTGGCTGGGTGGGCGGTAGACAAGACAGGGGTGATCCGCCAAGGCCCGGGCAGGGGTGCGAAGCTTTTGGGTTTGGTAGATATTGTCTAGGTACAGAGCTTTATACCTGACGGAAAGTGGGCAAAAGAACGGTGACAAAGACAGCCTGGCTTCCTTAGAACTTTGTGAGTGCTCAATCAACTGCTGTGAATTCACAAACAGAAAAACTATTCACAGTGACAACCATTTGACCGTGGGGAGCACCCTGCTGTCGGGGCGGCTCACCAGTTTGAGATGGCTCAGGGATACCGCCATCGGGCGTTTTGAGTTGACTACCTATCTCTGGTCTACGTAGTACAGGTTGATTGCTGACTTATTAGTATCTTGCGGCTGAACCAACAGATGACTAGCATTTGTCTCCTCTCTTCTCACTGGCCATCGGAGCTGTTGCATCGCATCTGTTATCGTAAACGTGGCCGTAGCCCGCGGCTGTTAAAAGCTGGAACAAACTCGAAGCCATTGTCAGCCATGGCTTATGGTTGCATAAAGGGTCCAAGACGATACGATGCCAAGACTCGCCCGCCTCCCTCTCTACTTTCATGCTAATAATCAATCGCAAATATGAGAATGCTAAGAATACTACCTAGACTTTGCCTCGTCGATTCTAGCCTGTTCATTCGGGACCCGGAAGGCGGTGCCTGAACCCCTGGTAACAGGATAGATATGCCATGGTTCGAGTTAGTTGGATCGTGAAGCTTAGGTCCCGTTCCCTCTTCTTTCGTCATGGCAACGCATCTTGCCGAGCCGCAAGTACACGGGTTGTAGGGAGCTACATGATGGCAACTCTCTTTGAGGGGAAGTTCTTGATCTGTAGTGTACTGATGATACACCGTTCAACTCGAACCACGGCCATTTCTAATGCTACAGTACCGTACCCTTTGCATACAGGTATCAGTTAGGTGACTGTCACTTATCACATCTCCAAATATCGTCATCAACCCCCCCCCCCTACGCCTCCACTTTCACCAGCCTCACGGGGTTTCCGAGCCTTGTCAACACCAGAGTAGAACTACCACCAGAAAATACACCGGAAGGCTGCAGCTCGCTTCAAAGAGTCTTGATATATTTCTCTTCCACCAGGAAACCAGAAATAGAAGCGTTTTCACGGGGGAAAAGGAAAGAAAAAGAAAAAAAGAAGACATCTACACCTCCATACGAGAACTCTCTCTCCCCCACCCGTGCTTCTTGTTCGTATTTTCCCCGGGCCAGGTACCTGTTAAAGGGCCTCTCAGTGTTGCGGATGCGGACGCTCACACTCGGCACTGGCAGATCCCCCTGCGTCCTGTGGAGGTGTCCATACATATGCACGCACATGTGTAAGGTACAAAATAATCCCTGTTTTGTTGTTAGTTTTGTACATATACCCTGCCAATGTCAAGGATTATAGCCAATCAAATTAGCTACTATAGCTACCTTGCCAATCCGATTGCAGCCCTATAAGTACCTTTTGGTGGCAGAATTAGGCCAGCCAACCAGTAATAGGTCACCTGTCGGGAACTTCGGATTAGCAAGGGCAAAGTCGCAAGCTAGCGATAACACAGGGGGTATATTGTATATATGTACAGTATGCATGCCCCTGAAAGGGATGTCAATTCCTAAAGCTTGTGCTTCCCACAGTCAACACCACTGAAACCAAATCTATCCCTCTAATTTTATAACTAGAAACCTTGAGAGAGGACAAACAATAAACAACGATAATGGCACTAAACTCTTATCAAACCTTTACCAAGTAACGATGCATTGGCATTGACTAGGTCATGGACATGGACATGGAATCAGATGGATCGTCCCCAGGTCGTGGGTCTCTCCCAGTCCAGTTAATTCATCAGTTTAGTTCCCTTCATCGCTTCACAGCCTCAATCGCCCCAACCAAAAGCAATCCGACCCTCCCAGGGTCCCCCGTAGGAATAGCAACGCCCTAGCGCCGCGCCAGTTCCGCTCGGCGCTGCCTCCCATCTCAAGCGCAAGCGCGGGTGTTGGCCCTTCTTCTATCTTCTCGATGTATTCTAGCCCGTTGTTGTTGTTTTTTGGGGGGGGTTTTTTTTTGGTTTTTTTTAGCACAGCAATCCTGTGCCTTGGTTTTGTTTTGTTTTTTGTCTCGTTTCTTCTGATTCACTTTTTGCCTTTGGGTTTATTTGCCGGTCAACTACAGTAGGTAGTTCTAGACATGGTCCTCCGTTGCTATTGTTAGTATATCTCAACGTCATATCTCTACAACGTGAGATATCTACCTAAGGTACCTAAGAATGTGCCCCCAGAACTTTCTAGCCTTGCCGTCATTCCCAGGCTGGATGCTCTAGAGATTGCGCTCACTCTTCCTAGCCTTACAGGTCTGGAAAAGCGAGCCATTGACTCATTGAGACGAGCCATCCAGCTCTCTGACATCAGCCACGTTGTCCTAGGGGGGGGTTCCCTAATAAGCTGGGTTCCTACCGTCATCAGTCAGTGGGTTACCTACCTAACTAGTGGTTGTCAGCCCTGGGGTGGTCCCGTGGCTATGGCTGTTGTTTTTCTGAAGTTGAAAGCTTTGACTTTTGATGAAACAAACTAACTGCTGTGTGTGTCCTATCTACGGCACCTGCACACTTTGACCTACTGGCATTCAAGAAATTAACTGTAAACATCATACGTGCCGAGTGAACCTGTCCTTTAGAATCAAAACGCCAAGCTCAACACGCCCCTCTGCCCTAAACTTAGAGATGCCATAAGCATCCCTGATCTGGCGTTCTAGACAAGGTTTCGCCGCAGCCGTTCATCTTGGCTGCTTGCTTACTGGCTGTAAATTTCGTCTCGCAAATCTTCCGAGTCAGACTCAACGCGTGAGTCTGTCTGACTGGCTGACCAAGATCTCACTCACACTCAGATGAATCAGCCTTGCGAGCTACAGGTGGGGGTTTTATCTCGAAGTTCATGCATCCATTGTTCAACGTCCTGCCAATTGCGTCAGCCCCCCGCGACATAACCATCATGGCGAAGGATTTGGCGGCTTATGTTGGCATATGAATATCACGCCTGTCAGCTCTGTATTGTGTAGGATCGGCCCCTTCGTCAGACTCGCCCGCGACTTCCCTTTCCTTTCCTGGACGCCATTGCGCATTCCTGCTCCTAGGGCCGAGCCAATATACAGCTGCTAGCCCTGGCTCTATTGTACAATCTTACAGATTACCCAGCGACGCTGCACCCATCAACATCCATCATCCATGATGTTCCCGTGAGCCTACCCGCCGTAGCATCTATCCATATTGATCTAGCATGATATACCTATCCTTCGCTTACAACTTCTGATACTCAAGCTTGCCCTCCAACTTCTTGGATTCGGCCACCTTGCGGACAGCCTTGTTGAAGTCATCCTGGTTGATTGATTCTCGGTAATCCTTGATGGCGAACAGACCGCTAGTTGCATGTCAGAAATCCGAGAACGACCATGCCTGTTCTTGGTGAGGATAGAGAAAAACTTACGCTTCGGTAACCACATTTCGCAAATCGGCGCCGTTCAGGCCATCACTCATCTTCACCACACTCTCAAAGTCGAGGTCGCCGTCAATCACCACACTTTGCGAGTGAATCTTGAGAATCTCAAGACGCCCGACCTCGTTGGGCAGAGGAATCTCGATCTTTCGGTCCAATCGACCTGCACGAAGCAGCGCGGGATCCAATGTGTCGGGTCGGTTGGTCGCCATGATGATCTTAGTCTTGCCCAGGTAGTCGAAACCGTCCAGTTGGTTGAGCAGTTCCATCAGTGTTCGTTGAATTTCTCGGTCGGCACTAGTTCCCTCCGAGAAACGTCGTCCACCGATGGCATCGATTTCATCCATGAAGATGATGCAGGGCTCATGCTCCTTGGCATAACCAAACATCTCGCGAATAAGTCGTGCCGACTCACCAATGTACTTGTCGACAATGGCGGATGAAACAACTAGCACGTTGTCAGTATTGCCATGAATATAGTGAGATTGCTTAGATAGAGTATACCCTTCAGGAAGTTTGTCTCCAGACTGCTAGCGACAGCTCGTGCCAGCAGAGTCTTGCCTGTTCCAGGAGGACCATAAAGCAGGACACCCTTGGGAG
This sequence comes from Fusarium continuum, assembly GCA_013184455.1. Classification (NCBI taxonomy): domain Eukaryota; kingdom Fungi; phylum Ascomycota; class Sordariomycetes; order Hypocreales; family Nectriaceae; genus Fusarium; species Fusarium continuum. The sequence continues at coordinate 14,377 of JABCKB010000652.1, read as the reverse complement.
GCTTAATACCCACTCGAAGGAACAACTCTGGATTTTTGAGGGGTAGCTCGATAACTTCTCGCAGCTCTCGAATCTGATCGTTCAATCCACCGATACCAGCAAAGCTCACTTGGCCAGGGTCCTCCAGGGACATGTTGTACACCAAGGGATCGACTTCGCGGGGCAGCATTCGCATAATTGTGAGTGTCGTCATGTCGAGGGCTACGCGGGTGCCTTGCTTGAGCTTGACCTTGTCTACTTTTGATCTGCATCCAACGACGTATCGTGGTCCGGAGGAAGCTTTGACGATAACTGCGAGCATAACCGTTAGTATGCGTCCATCTTGTGCGAGTCCAAATGCTGTTCGCCTCACATCGTTCGTCATCGAGCTGTTTCAGCACCTCGCCGATAATTTGTCCCACACTCTGTAGCGCCTTAATGTTGTCCTCGGTCTTGTCAAACTCCCTCTGCATGTCCTTGATCTCGAGACGTAAGTTCTTGAGCTTTGCCTCCCATTCTCGCGACTCGATGAGCTTAGCACGGTAGGAGTTAAGGGCGGCCTGGCGCTCTTCTTCGGCTGACATGGTGAATAGTTTAATTGCGACCCTTTATTCGTATATTGGACTTTTTTCTGTGTCGATTCGAGTACCTAAGATTCGTGGGTTGGGGATCGAGAGCTTAGTTGTGTAGACGAGAAGGTATTTGGATGGTGACGGCGGTTGCCCAAGGCAGTTGGAGAGCTTACCTCACCAGTTGGAGCCTTCAGCTAGCGGCTTGAGCTCCACCGGCAAAACCTCGGTACATTGTCAGCACCGAGCTTTTCCTGCTGGGTGCTGAAAAAAAAACTTCACATTGAGCATACGGTCAAGGTTTGACTCGCTACGGAACAGCTGCTGACTTGAATTTTCACTCTTTTTAATGTGCACCTAAGTGTATTCCGAGGCTCAGGTATCATATTAGGCTGATTGAGCCACCATCAAATGCTCATTTTGGGTGTCTGATGAAGGTAGTTTGTCGACATGGTCGCCTACCCTGCATCAACGAACGCAACCCAAACACGTCGATGGTACTTGAGGAAAATGTGACAATTGGGAAAATGTGACGATTGAGATGATTGATGTGTTACTCATAGTACAATAATACAGCAATAGCAGCAACAGCAGCCTGACATAGAAGGGGTGCATGCTACCTATACTTGGCTATATTTCTCAACTGAGAGCATTGTTGGATGACATGCGTATTAGTCGACGTGCGGTCTAGCTACACAACCCACGAGTCTTCAACTTCACCGTAAGGATGCCTCCACTCTTAGACCAACCTGCAGGTTTCATTACAGGTTTGAAATGTCTAGAAAACTGAAGCCCAACCCAATCTTGCGCATATAGCGTATCAAGCCTGTTGCTCGTTCACAACAACGGTCGACGAGTGCTCTATGAGGAGCTGGAGGATAAGCTGAATTCAAAATGAAGGGTCGAATGGTCCTCGATTGACAACCTTCGCGCCAAGTTCGAATGAGTGGCTCAGTCATATGACTGAGAGCAGGTTTGTCGGGGGTGTCGAACTACCCAGGTAGCAAGTAGAACGTTTGCTGCCCTGGTCATCCGAAAAAAGCGAGAGCGGTCATCTGCGTATTGGGTCATACTGGGAAGCCCCGAATCCAAAGACTAAGCCTCATGTTCGCCAGCAGTCGTTTACGATTATCTGTGTAACCGTCGTATGGTTGTAGGCCAAAAAAAGGTCTATTCCGTAAGTTCAATCTTTCTTCTCGCTATCGTCCTCGGCAGGCGTGTTCTTGGGTTCTCCCTCGGCATCGAAACCGAGCGCATCCAATTCTCGGATCAGTTCGTTGATCTTGATGACCTTGGCGATCTGCTCGGGGAGCAGTGCTTCACCTCCCTCCTTCTTATTCTTGAGATCCTTGGCCTGCTTCAGCTTCTTCTTAAGATTCCGGGCCTTCTTCTCGCGCTCGATTTCGGGATCGAGCTCTTCGGTCTTGGTCTCCTGTGTGGGGGCTGGAGCGTCGCCCTCTGAAGCCTTCGCCTTCTTTCGAGCCTCACGGCGCTTTGCGTTCTTATTGCTGGCGGCGGAGCCTTGCTCGGGCCTTTCCTCCCCCAGACCCGCGGCACCAGGAATGCCGATCCTCTTGCCGCGATCACGAAATGCCTCTGCGGTGCGGTTCTTGTAAACTTCGACATCCTCGGGAGGGCGGTAGCCGGGGCGAATCTTAATGGCTCTGCGAGTGCTGCCATCTGCGCGGACGGACTGCGGAATCTCGCGCTCGCCGCTATTTTCATCGGTGACGATGCCCGCGTTTGAGGCTTGCGAAGGCATGACGAAAAAGGAATGAAACAAAAGAGAAGAAATAAAATCAAAGCACTGGAGCCGGACGCCGGACGTTATCGCAGACGAACAGGGTTTTGGATCTGCTCGGCAGCTACCGAAGCAGGATGAGAGCCGCGATTCGAAGTCTGGAGGGGTTTCGGGTGGCTGGCTGGATATGAGCAAAGCCACAGCTAAAGTGGCTGTAGGACACTTCTAAATTAGCGTGCATAAGGCATGATTCACTCTCATCTGTGCATTTTCCTGCCAATGCATTGGTATTGTGTTTGTTGAACGCATATTTATCTTAATGCCTTCATTTTGAACCAGCACTCTGGTTGCTGTGCCTAGGGATTATTTGTGAATTCCCTATTCTAACGAACGATACCTTAGGGGAGCACAATGGAAAAAAAAGAAAAAAAAGGGCTTGTTCTGATTTCAGTAGAGGATATATGAGTCTCTTATTGGTCGACGCATATTAGCTCCCTATGCCCTGCAGGGCGCCTTGTTCTAACTAATACCTACTTCTCAAGTAAAACAGCCTCCACGTCGCAGATGTCGTACCAAGGAGTAGTAAGCACTGTTGTTTTTTTGGGCTTATTATTCTGCAAAGGGAGACTGATGCCGTCGTCGTTAGCTGAGTACTTTATTACTAAGACTACTAAATTTTCTCTGGGGCACCTGAAGATGGTCTATAGAAAGAACTAATTGATGTACCTAAATTCATGATATAACACAAGAGTGCAAGCGGTGCTCTAAACGTTTTCAAATGCCGTTATGGTACACCGTAGTAACAGCTTATTACCTTAAGTGAGTGATTACTCCGTTTATACCCCTGTAGATGGGATGCTAGGCTGTCACAAGTTAAGATTGACTTGCCGCTGTTTGATGAGCACTGCTTGCACGGGAGGATCACTTCGACGTCACATAGTCCAATTACATCGTAGTGATTCAGTCACTGGTTATCTCATGCAGCCTTGCAGTACTGTAGGTCGTGGCAGGTCGAGAGCCTGCACAAGCATGCCTCCGAGCTCCGAAGCAACCCCGTCTATGATAGGACAGATGCGGTAGTCAAGGGATGCATACCTGAGTCGGCTGAAATACAAGAATGCCAGGGCGCTGTTGGGTTGACTATCCACCTGAACAGGTCATGAATTAGGTCAGAAGCATCTTAACGCAAGGTACTGTACTCTGTACACCACCTACTTACCTGGGGCATTTCTTGTGCCACTCCTTGTTTGGAATTTCGTATTTGGGACTTCCATTCTTCATACCCATCCACGTTGCATGTCACTGCCCGACCCTGCATGTTTGATTTTGTTGTCATCTCCTTGTTTACCACAGGAATCACGAGGTATACACATGTCATATTGATGTCAAAGTGAAGCGGCCCGTCGTAGTTTACCACGTACGTGAATGTCTCTGCCATGCGTGATTCACAGATCTTGATGACTTGGACTATGATCCAAGGCTAGATACTACCTACCCACCTTACCTAACCTATAAGCTTATCTACACGCCTAATTCTAATTCAAAGACCCCTACGGCGTGACTCCTGTTCCTAGGTAATTTCTAGTATCAAAAAAAGAGGTTGTGCGCTTTTGCGTACTGAAGCCTCTTGCCTGTTTACGGACCGGCGCAGCCCTTGTTGAGGTAACAATGATAAATCAGGAGTTATCTTACTTGATTGTTTGTATGACCCTTGCATATAATATAGTACCTGCGGTATCAAACCTGAGGTGCCCCGTCATTCTGCAATCTGCCTAGGTTGTTATGACCCAAGCTACGGACAGTGCCACTGCCAGTTTTGAAGCTTGGGTAAGGTATAAGGTAGTAGGTTGCTTCCCTTCTCCGTTCACCCCATAACTTGTACCTCCTCCCCCAAGCTTTAAAGATCACGCCAAAGGAGGCCGCTAAAGTGGTGTTCTTTTGTTTAAGGACACTGTTCTCCTGGCTTTTGCGTCCCCTTGGATTGTTTTGTTTTGTTACTCGCCGTACAGCTTCTATTTTCGACACGCTCAACTTCTATCATACACCAAGAAAGCCACCATCGCCAAGATGGCAGCTCCCGATCTGTCGCAGGAAGCCAAAGCAACGGCAAACCAGGGTCACGACCATGCGGCTCTTAAGAACAGCCTATTATATACCTCGGATGCCTTAACCCCAGATCCAGGTACCGAAGATATGTTCAAGACTGAACAGAACAAGTTCGCTTTCAGTCCAGGCCAGCTTTCCAAGTTACTCAACCCAAAGAGTCTTAACGCCTTTTATGCCACTGGAGGGCTTAATGGTCTGGAAAGAGGATTGCGGACCGATTGCAGTGCTGGCCTCAGTATTGACGAGTCGACGTTGGATGGAGAGGTCACCTTTCACGACGTCGCACCCAAAGGAACACCCAAACATGGTGCTGCTGGCGACACTATACCAGAGAGCAACGCAGAAGCGGCAGTTTATATTCCTCCTCCTGACGATCCCAATCCCACAGGCGCTTTCTGTGATCGAAAGAAGATATTCCGAGACAATCGCCTTCCAGAGAAGAAGTCGAAATCGATATTGCAGATTGCCTGGACAACTTACAATGACAAGGTTCTTATTCTCTTGACCATTGCTGCAGTGATATCGCTAGCCCTGGGTCTCTACCAGACTTTTGGTGGCGAACACGAAGAGGGGCAGCCCAGAGTTGAATGGGTTGAGGGTGTGGCCATTATCGTTGCCATTGTGTAAGTCCATACTCCAAACCCAAGACTTCTAGGACACGGTAGACTAACAGAGACAGTATTGTTGTGCTTGTTGGTACGATCAACGACTGGCACATGCAGAGACAGTTTACACGGCTTACCAAGAAAACCAACGATCGTATGGTCAATGTTGTCCGCTCCGGAAAATCTCAAGAGATATCCATCAACGACGTGATGGTCGGCGATGTTATGCATCTTGCTACCGGAGACATTGTGCCTGTAGATGGCATCTTTATCCAAGGCAGCGCCGTCAAATGTGACGAGTCGTCAGCTACCGGAGAGTCAGATCTCCTACGAAAGACACCAGCAGCAGATGTTTTTGACGCAATCCAAAAGCTCGACACCAAGGCGGCTGAGAAGCTCGACCCCTTCATCATCTCAGGAAGCAAGATCAACGAGGGCAACGGAACGTTTCTTGTCACTGCTGTGGGCGTCAATTCAAGCTATGGCCGCATCTCAATGTCTCTCCGCACCGAACAGGAAGACACGCCTCTCCAGAAGAAACTCAATATCCTGGCAGATTGGATCGCCAAGGTCGGTGCCGGCGCTGCACTCTTGCTCTTCATTGTTCTTTTCATCAAGTTTTGTGCGCAACTTCCGAACAACCATGGCACACCTTCTGAGAAGGGCCAAGAATTCATGGACATCTTCATCGTCTCCGTTACCGTTGTCGTTGTCGCCGTCCCCGAAGGACTACCCTTAGCAGTCACGTTAGCGCTAAGTTTTGCAACTGTCAAAATGCTTCGCGACAACAACCTTGTCCGTATTCTTAAGGCTTGCGAGACGATGGGCAATGCCACGACTATCTGCTCCGACAAGACCGGAACACTTACACAGAACAAGATGACAGTGGTTGCCACTACCCTTGGCAAAGCCACTAGCTTTGGTGGCACTGATGCGCCCATGGACAAGTCTCTGAAGATTGACCAGGATGCCATCACTATACCCAACATTTCGGAGACCGAGTTTGCGAATGGGTTGAGCCAAGAAGTCAGGGATCTACTCATCCAATCCAACGTGCTCAACTCAACTGCTTTTGAAGGTGACCAGGATGGCCAGAGGACATTTGTCGGATCCAAGACTGAGGTTGCATTACTGACTTATAGTCGAGACCATCTTGGAGCTGGCCCCGTTCAAGAGGCTCGGTCGTCTGCCCAGATTGTGCAGACCGTACCATTCGACAGCAAGTACAAGTACAGTGCAGTCGTGGTGAAGCTATCCAATGGCAAGTATCGAGCGTACGCCAAGGGTGCTTCTGAAATCCTACTGGGAAAGTGTACCAAGTCTCTCGAAAACTTGTCCCAGGGCGATCCAATATCAGTTACTCTGACGGAAGCCGATCAGGACATGTTCAACTTGATCATCAGCTCGTATGCGGGCCAGACCCTCCGAACCATTGCTTCGTCGTACCGGGACTTTGAATCCTGGCCACCTGAGGGAGCAGTATCCCTAGAAAATCCACAACATGCAGATTTCAATGCCGTGCATCAAGACATGACGCTAATCGGCATATATGGCATCAAAGACCCGCTGCGACCGACGGTTATCAGCGCTCTTGAGGACTGTCGTCGAGCCGGGGTATTCGTGAGAATGGTTACTGGCGACAACATCCAGACAGCTTGTGCTATTGCATCAGAATGTGGTATTTTCCGCCCTGATGAAGGCGGTATTGCAATGGAAGGCCCAGACTTTCGAAGACTTCCGCCCGAGGAGCTCAAGCAGAAAGTGAAACACCTTCAGGTTCTAGCTCGTTCAAGCCCCGAAGATAAACGTATTCTGGTCCGTACTCTCAAGGAACTTGGAGAAACGGTTGCCGTGACTGGTGATGGAACAAACGATGCCCCCGCTTTGAAGATGGCAGATATTGGGTTTTCCATGGGCATTGCTGGAACAGAGGTAGCTAAGGAGGCATCGTCGATTATCCTCCTCGATGACAAGTAAGTGAACATCTCTTACTCGATCATCAGGATATTACTAACGCACTTCAGCTTCGCTTCCATCGTGAAGGGTCTGATGTGGGGGCGTGCCGTTAATGATTCCGTCAAGAAGTTCCTTCAGGTAAGCTTCAATGTCCAGTGACTGTTGGGCTCGGCTAATTGGACCATACTAGTTCCAACTGACTGTCAACATTACAGCCGTGATGTTGACATTTGTCTCTGCTGTCGCAAGCAGCACACAGGAATCCGTTCTCAACGCTGTCCAACTCCTCTGGGTCAACCTCATCATGGACACTTTTGCAGCGCTTGCGTTGGCAACAGACCCTCCTACTCGTACTGTTCTTGACCGAATGCCAGACCGAAAGTCTGCGCCGCTTATCACCTTGAGGATGGCCAAGATGATCATAGGCCAAGCCATCTGTCAGCTTGCAATCACTTTTGTGCTCAACTTTGGTGGCAAGAAGCTCCTGGGCTGGTATGATGACTCTGAACGCGACGCCAAAGAGTTGAAGACACTAGTCTTTAACACATTTGTCTGGTTGCAGATTTTCAACGAAATCAAGTATGTTTCACAAAGCTGATGCCGTGTTAACACTCGCTAACTGAGGAACGCAGCAATCGTCGGTTGGACAATAAGCTCAACATCTTTGAGGGCCTTCATCGCAACTTGTTTTTCATCATCATCAACCTCATCATGATTGGAGGTCAGGTTCTCATCATCTTCGTAGGAAGTGATGCCTTTGAGATTGTTCGCTTGAACGGCAAGGAATGGGGATTATCTATCGGCCTGGGAGCGATATCTATCCCCTGGGGCGCAGCCATCAGACTCTGTCCTGATGAGTGGTTTGCTGCGTGTCTTCCAGGTTTCCTCCACAGAAGGTGGATCTCACCTCCAGCCGAAGATCCAGCTGCTGAGGAGTCGGTGGATTCGGACGATGAGTTTGTGCGGCCGCCACTCCGCGTCATGAGTTCTCTTCGTGGACCGCGTGTGCTGCAGCACATTGGTTTCAGAGAGAGAATGCGTAGGTACAAGGAGAAGACCAAGGACAAGGCAAAGGGGGACTCGCAAGATAAGCCCGAGAAGCTCGAAGCAGTCGATGGTCTTGCTGGTGAAGAGCGTCAGTCTTAGGCTGGGTGCATTCGAGAGGTAAAATGAGGCAGTAGTAATTTTGTAACTAGTTAGATCAATGGTCCTTGCGAGAGAGCTTTGTGCCAAATTTGTAATGCTGGCTGGTTTAATGTGGTGATTGAGGTGCATTGACTGCGTCGTGAAGGTTGAAAGAGTATGAGTTTGGATAGCTATTTCATAAGGATCGAGTGATCTCACCTTTGTCTGAAAAACAGCAGTAAGAAGATAGTAGACGTTAACTATGAAGATGACACTTAGAAACCCTTTGGCGAGTTTCCTTCCACATGACAGATAGCGAGTGATTTAATGAACAAGACAAAGTTGGTGAGAATTGCTTGTGCCGATAATAGTGGGACTCGGGATATCTGGCTCAGCCGACCAATCATAAGCGAGCTAATACTGCCCCCGGAACTTCGCGAATTTCCTGGCCTGACCATCTCTAGAACCTCTCCATCCTTCAACCGAAGCCTCTTAATCGCCAGTCGCAGACCTCCACCACCGACTTCAAGCCGTGCTCTAGACGCTCAATTGCGCTCATCTATCAGAATGGTAAGATAGCAATATCCTCCAAACCCCCTATGCCGACCGCAATGGCTAATCGCGCACCCTTTACAGGCCCTCACCAACACCCTTTACAGGCAAGTCACAGCGATGACTCCGACGAGACGACAACGCAGCGATCCCCGAGACTAACACCAATTTATCTCACAGGAGCCTCTTCTCCACCAACTACCTGATGCTGGCGACCGTTTTCACTGCCGGCTTCGCTTGGGAGGTGTAAGGACCGCTCACTATCACGGACCAACGGGGATGGCATGCTGATTGCGATGTAGTGGTTTCAACAACGTCATGGACAAGGTCTGGGATAGCTATAACCGAGGCGTACGTCTGATTGTATCGTGGCGGTTGACGTGATCGAATGCTAACAGGATTCGTAGCGACAATGGAAGGATATCCGACACAAGTTCCTCGAGGGCGGCGATGAGGATGAGGAATAGAGAGGTTGGCTTGGAACGTTGTTATGAGCAACGAGCGAGGCGAGGGAATGATTCTGTGCCACTAGCCGTGTACAAATTACCTAGAAGAGAATTAGAGGCAGGATCTCACGCAGGACGATTCCCTGTGTCTTGTTCACAGCCGTTAGCTGTCGGAGCCGGGCAATAGCCAACATCAGCTCCGCGTGTTGCATCTGCCGTTTGTCAAAATATTGATTTGAATTTCTTGTCTGACTACGTCACCTCGATCACAGTATCAGTACCACTAACTACTACGTACTCATTTTGTTTGATGGATGTGACTGTGTAGGTGGACAGCTGCTTCGGCAATTAACTACTGTACCTCTACTGGTGCAGTCACTGAGGGGCAACGCCTGCCAGTCCGCGTCGCCTTAGGATGCAATGGAAGGCGGATTTATTCGTTCCAGACATCCGAATTGTCATCAACTCGAGGATTTGATAGTTGCATAAGGTAATCTGACAATAGCACCCACCATTTTCACAACTCACTCTTGGAATTTTTTGTCTTTTAACTGGACAACCGCAGGCAAATAAGCCCTTTTTCTGCATTGCTCAGTTCGCTGACGTCTTTAACAGCAGCTCAGCGCTGTTCCACCAGACTTCTCCAATATTTGCGGACCCCCACCTTGGTATTGCCTATCAACCTGACGACATCGCCGACACCGCAACCAAAGGCTTTTCTTTTCTCTTCTCCTCTTCGTTCTTTTCCTGCAACACAACAAATGCTACGATGAAGCTGGTCTGACCATGTCCCATTCCATGTCGACGCAGGAGCAGCAGCTCTGCCAGTTCTTGGCGGAGCTGCCCGCTCGCTTCAACTACCGCTATACCGAAGAAGCTTCGCGCGAACTGCTTACCAGTCTGTTCTGGTCCCTTGCTGGCGGCAGCAACGAATACATGCGATTGCTCTTCCCGGACGGCAAACCTGGGGAGAGCCTCAAGCTAAGCGACTCGCAAGGCGCAGTCGAAGGGGCCGAGTACACCGAGGCAGCGCGGGGCAAGCGATGTGGGCACATCTTCAAGCCTGGTGAAGCATCATACATGTGCCGTACCTGCGGCACCGACGAGACTTGCTGTCTATGCGCCCGATGCTTTGACTCGACCGATCACACTGGGCACATGGTTCGAATCCACATATCAGTAGGAAATAGCGGTTGCTGCGACTGTGGAGATGACGAAGCATGGCGGACGCCTCTGTTCTGTACCATCCACTCCAACGTGCAGGGAGGCACCGATAAAGGCAAAGGGAAAGAGGCAGCCGGTCTGCCTGAGGACCTTGTGACAAATCTGCAGATGACTATCGGTCGAGTCTTCGATTACATCTGCGACGTCATCTCATGCTCCCCAGAGCAGCTTCGACAGGCCAAGACAGAAGAGTCGATTATTGAAGATGAACAGTCATCACGCCTGTCCTCAAAATACTACGGCCCCGAAGCCGAGCCGTGCACTGATTTTGCCCTTGTTCTATGGAACGACGAGAAACATACCGTTCAGGAAGTACAAGACCAGGTTGCTCGTGCTTGTAGGAAGAGCCGAAAGCTGGCAGCCGAGAACGCATGGGAGACGGATGCTATTGGACGAAGTATTTTAACATATCTATCCGATGTTGAGCGTCTCTTGGATATGGCGACCATTATGGAGGCCATCAGAGTTACGGTCACGATCCGGTCTGCGAGAGATACGTTCCGCGAACAAATGTGCGGCACCCTCGTTGAGTGGTTGAGTGATATTTCGGGTTGCTCCGTTGGCCACGATAATAACATCCTCCGGCGCACCGTTTGCGAACAAGTTATGAACCCTTGGCGCCAAGGTAGTCAAGCAACTCATACACTAGGCTTGATTGATGACGAGGAGGAGGACGACCAGATTGTCGACAGCAGGCGCCGCTTTGATGGCATGAATGCCAGGTTCATCCTGGCCTTACAAGCTGCTGCAGGAGCCGGTGCAGGCGTCCAAATCGAAATTGACGATGACGATGACGACGACGACGACGACGATGACGATGAAGAAGATGAGAAGTCCTCGGCCATCTGCACTGACAAGGTCACTGTCACCGACTGCCTTGTTGCTTGCACCACCTATACCGGCCCAGCAGGGGATACCATCACACCCGACTGTCAAACGACCTGCACAAAGACACATACAGGATGCAGTGTGACCGGAGTGACCACTACATCAGCTGCCGCAGTGTGTGGACCTTCAGGAGACAGCGACTGCAACGGCGAATGCTCAAACCCCAATATGCAACCATCGGCCATTGCTGACCCTGATGCACTGGAGCGACGCGGTCTTGAGAAGCGAGGCAAAGCGAGTGGACCAAGTGATATTGGTGGATGTGCAGCCTTTGCGAAGATGCCCTTGTTTCCCGAGTATCCTGGAGGATCTACCGTCTTGGACAACGAGGCTGACATTGTTTCCTCGGGCTCTCCCCTGAAAGATATCAAGAGATGGTGGCTTACGACATGGAACAACTGTGTTCCTAAGCTTAACGGCGGATTGTCAGCTGCCAAGTATAACACCGATAAGCCAACCAACAATGGCGATGGTAGCAGACCTTCAATCGACCACGTCTATGAGAAGAGCATGCTCTTGGATTTCTTCAGAGCCATCATTGACAACAACGCAGGCGCCACCAATGTCAAGGGACAGAAATCAGGTTCCTTTGACAAGATCAGCTGCAGTGATATGGAAGCATATGGTGGTTCCGGCAACGGTGGCACCAACCTCCTCCAGACCGTTTTTGATGCTTATCCTGGAGCTCAGGCAAGCAGGAACAAGAAAAAGCCCGCCAACGTCAGGAATGCACAGTATCTTGATGATTTCATTGGCATGGATCAGTGGACCAACGGTGATGCGAAGGTAAGATGATCATGTACAAGCCTTGTCTCTTTGAGAATAGTGGAGCTGACTTATAAACGCTTAGGGGTTCGTGGCTGGCGCAGAGGGAGTAACTGATCAGGTTAACAAAGATGTCGATGCCGCTCTAGATGTCTCTGCTTCGACACCCTTAGCAGTCGCGACGAAGAACATAGAGAGGAGGCTCGGAAGACTTGAGAAACTTGCTATTGGTATTGAGATGTTTGCCGACTCGGACGCTGTTGCCGCAATGGTGCGACAGAACCAGCGACTTTGGGCAAGACTGTAAGTATATCTTCACGTTCAGTGACGCTATTCTCTAATTATCTGATACAGTGTGGATATCGACGACAACGCCAAGAATTGTATGAACGATGACGCGGTGAAAAATGGGGTTTGGTCATTCGCCGACAAGTACCAGCAGTACATGAACAACCGCTTCGATGGCACTGAAGCTCACTCAATCAATCACGTTGTCGGCGACGGAAAGACGAGACTTATCAAGGCTTTGAAGAGTGACCTAGCTGAGGCTGCCAATATCAAGGGCATCAGCACAACTACACTTGACACTTGGACAAGAAGAATGAACAACATGGAAGACTCGAACCGAGTGTGGGCAGTATCGGTCACCTGGAACTGGGTCTATATCAAAAGACGAGATGAAGACGGACTCTCCTGCAACCGCCCCATTCCTACTATTACCTCTGAGGAGCCCACTACCTTTAGCACTTACACAAGGACGACTTCCGAAGATTCCACAGCTGACGATGAGACTACCACCACCTCTGATAAGACAACCAAGGATGAGACTACTACTATTGCAGAGGAGACGACCAAGGACGAGACGACCTCCACGGCAGAGGAGACGACCACCAAGGACGAGGCGACTTCCACCACAGAAGAGACAACTTCTTCGACTAGCGACGAGCCCATCCGACTGACTGATCTCCCCACTCTGACCAAAGAGGCTCCCGAGACACGCGATGGCAGCTCTTGTGCCCACACGGCCACTATCACTCAGTGTAACCTAGGTACAGGCCATCACGGACAGGCATGTGTAACAACTGAGAGCTGCGACTCCTGGGTCAACACCAAGACCACTAGCACAACATCACACAGTGCCACACCCACTCTTGAAAAGCCTGATGCTTCCAAGAATGAGAAAAACTGCTACAACTCAGGCCAGAAGGCAAACCACGGATCTATCGTAGCCGCTGCTGAGTCTTTCTGCCGTGACGTAGTCGCCGACAAGGTCCAGGGCCCTGTCTGGTCTAACTACGCCCTCAACGAGAAGAAGCAGCCCTCGCGAGGATACCACTTCAAATTGACCTTCCAAGTCAAGGACGGATGTATCTGGAGGGCCAACTACGATGAGTGTATGCGTTACATGAAGGTTCCCATCAATAGCTGTGACTGTGGTGGCGAGAATGGAAAGCAGGGTGGATATGTGGAGAACAACTGTATTATGGCTAAGATCGATCCGAACAGCGGTGTTTAGACGTCTTTTAAGATATTTATTAATTCTATCACAATCTTTTCCCGACATCTATGATTACTACTCTCTGTGTCAAAGGGATAGATTAAACTTCTGTGAAGGCATGCTAAGAATTATCAGAAACTTTGGAAAGAGCACCTTATCGTATGTACAAAACTCGACCCACTATCACAAATGGGTACTAATCATATGAGCTCACAATTTGTAGGAGATTGAACTACAGAAATAATTCTGACTTACATGCCCTAATGCCAAGGATGACCTGAGACCTCGTACGGCGGCCACTATCAGTACCGGTGTTCAAGATGAGGAGCTCTACGAGACTTTGGTATCCTCAATGTGTTCGCTCTTAAATCTTGGTGGATACCCCGTCTAATGTATGTCTATGCATATTCCTTACCATCTCTAGTATAAACCTGATATCTTACAAATTCTTATGTTGCTTGGAAGGGTATGAACATAAGTTCGTCGTTGGTCGATGGCGATGTTGAGCAATTCCAGGCATGCTGCTGTCAAGTACGTCATCCGGTAGAGCTTGCTATAAAGGTATTCCTTAAGCCGAGAAACTTTGGCAGAGACTCTTATAATGCAATGGAGTAAGTATCGCGGCTGCTCTTGTTCTTGTGAATGACCTCTTGTCGAATAAACTGATATCGCATGTCGCCACCAAACACCACATGGTTCCTAGGGTTATGCCGACTTAAACCACTTTTTACCTCAATAATTAATTTAATTTTAATAGAAATAGCAGATTTCTTTGTATTATGTAAATTCTTATATAGTTATTAATTTTATAAACTAATACTTTTTTACCCTTTTTTTTTTATTTTTATTTTTATTTTTTAAAAAAGCTTGATTTTTTTCTAGGTAGCTTTTAATTAGCTACTAGCCCTGGAGGTCTTATTATC
>JABCKB010000651.1:0-24334 GCA_013184455.1 Fusarium continuum | reverse complement strand
TCTCGACACCCTTCTTCTTGGTAGAAGCGCGTCTCGTGGATTTGGTGGAAGAGGTAGTGGCTGGGGTTGTCGTGGCTTGTTTCGTGCTTCGCTTGCGTCTTCGTTTGTCGGATTGGGTAGTCGAGGAGCCCTGACGGCTCTTCGAGGAGCCAGTCGACACCCCAATGCTGGTAGATTCAGTGGCTGGGGAAGGAATGGGATAGCTCTGCAATGAGGTGGAAGGTGAAGCCCATTGCATTGCCGTCTCTGGGTCGTAGGTATAGTTGATGATGGATTGTTGTTCTCGTGTCTGGCCAGTTGAGGCGGACACAGGAGATGATTCATGTAAGACTACATCCTCGGCAGACCACCACTGGCCCCACGGTGCTTGCGGTAGTGTACGAAATGCGTTGATTGAAGCATGGTCTTGACTCATGAAATTCATGTCTGGCGCGGGAGCAAAGGGATCAACAGGGGGTGCTCCATCGTCGAGAGGCTGGTGGGCCGCATATTGGAAGTTGGGATAAATAGTAGTCATTGTTTAAACCGTCTGTATGATTGAGACAGAGTGCTGTTCCTCGGCCGCGCCAAGAGCTTTCGATTGGGCTGGATATGAAGATCAGACGGATGATGGCCCTCGGAAGCGAGGGAGCTAGAAGGAACAGATATGTGATATAAGGTAGTTTAATGAGGAGCAGGCCCGAGCGGAGTTGGTCTTTGTTTAAGATGATAAAGCGGGGATTCAACTGATCCCTGTTTGGCGAAGTGGCGAGTGCAGTGCGGTACTGTAATGTCACCTACGTACGGTATGTGCTTAATACGGTAGTAGCATGGGATGGGTGAGGAGGAACCGGGCTTTTAAGATATGAGCAAACGCCAACGGCTAAGCTAGGAACGAGCCTAGTTCACCTTGGACAGGTAGCAAACATGTGGACACAGGATGTGGCTTCAGCCTCAAATATCCCAGCGATAACTAAAGCATTGTGGGTAGGTGTGCAGTGCATATGCTGTGTTGCCGCTGTGAAAGGTTACTTTTTGGCCTCGAGAGAGGGTATCAAAATCAACCAAAGGGGGTAACAACGGATAAGCACTTAGTTTCTTAGCATCTTGAGTATAATTGATTGTTTTACCTGCTCGTCTAAGACTGCTTGCCCCTGCGATCGTGTCTACAACTGATACTAAAACACAGCATCGGGGGATTGGTGGCGGAGGGGCAAAACACTGCATCTGATAGACCTTACAGCCCGACGAGGCAATAAGAATCAAAGTCCAGGATCAATTCTACTAGCAAATCAAAAGATGGTGCCCGAAGACCAGGCACCTGGAAAATGTTGCATAAGGGTCATTGACATCTGATCAGGTCTCAGCAGGCGAGAAAGTAGGTACGTGAAAAGGCGATTGAAAACACCACGTGGTCAGTCGATAAGAAAACAGAAAACAGTGAGAAAACAGTGAGAAAAATCAAATCAACGAGCGAGGAGGAAGACGGAGGTAGGGACTAGAGGTACTCTGTAAATCTTGACGGATTAGCAGCACAAGGGCTCCTATTGGCCCATTGACTGACGGACGAACGTCCGTGGCCTGTTATTCGTGGGATACACTCCGTAAACTGCAATTGGGCACCAAGTCCTGAATGGAAAAGCGTTGGTTGGGGAACTCACGTCACTCACCCACATAATGTCACACACACAGACAGGGAAGAGAGTAGGGTCCAACAAAAGACAGAGACAAACAATAAAAGATGATGAGGCTGTCGGTAATAATGCAGGGTAAAAGTGTACAGTTTAGAAACGAAAAGAAACTGTCCATGTGTTTCGACCCCCCCCCTTCAGCATCCAGTGATTCTCCTAGCGTTCTGTCCATGACCCCAATATTGCAATGCAGCGAGACGAGAAAACATACGCTATCACTGAGAGACTCTGTAGGTCTCAGATTTCCAAAGAGACACTGTGATTACACTGGCTGGGCGCGCCATGGTCTCGGCCTTTCTCTGACTCCCTCAAACTGTAAGCCCGGAATCCAACTGGGGATGCATGGTGATGAAGTTGAGCGTGGCGTGACCAATCAATCCATCGTCAACCAATCAGCGTCCGCGGAGCAATCTTCCGCTCCAGGGGTAATAAGTACGACAGCAAGATGTTTAATATCTGACCAAGCCCTGAGGGGCTTCGGGGCAAACACGATGCTGAAGTCTTTCCGACTCGACGCTAGACAATACCAGACAATGTGCTGAGTTAGTATCACTCATCAGTCCTGCCTCTTCTCTCTCTTCTCTCTCCTCTCCCCCACCCTTCTATTGTATTGCCTATTCAAATGCTAACTAACAACCCTCCAGGCTCAGTTCCTCGTTGACTGCCGATCTGTAGGCCCATGAAGAGGCGTATGCACCGATGCTTTTGCCATCAAGCCACAGCATAGCAAGCAGTCGACCGTGCTGCGACTCGATTCATATCGGACCTGCTCGTTGATGCGATACTCACAGGACTCTCTGATCTCCTTGTGCTCCACGAAGCAACAAGGGTGTACATGGTTAGCTGGGTCCGATGCGACGCAGTCATATGGGCACAGGATAATCAAGCGAGCCAACCATGATATCGATTCACGCGGTTTGGGCTGTAGGGCAGGGAGTGTTCGTGTCGTATAGTGCATTTATTCCGGGACGTTGAGCCCTAACTTGGTACCTCACGCTTGTTGGATCTGTTCAAACGGGGTGCCTTGGCGTCGTTCGATGGCTTTTCTCACTTGGCTATCTACTAGGTAATGCCTCGCTCCTTATTCGGTCGGGCGTGTACAGGACTTTGCCTCGAACGAAACTTGGACCACAGTTTAAGCTGAGGACCGTTCTGGATGTTATCCACGCGGGTAATTGCACCCGTGGCCCTCATAATCTTCTAGCACATACAATGATGGTGTGTGTTGCCTCTAGTTGTGAATTATTTCATGCATCCGAGGACCCTTCCGATCCATCGAGCCGACAGGTCACTCGGTGTGTTGGACGTCAAAATCTTCTTCTGTTATCACTTGGTCGGGTCAGTGCTTAGGGTGTTTCTATCATAATCGGGAGCCAACGCCCTTCATCAACTGGATCAAGAGAGACGGAGCAAGTCCGGTCTTGCTCAGTGGCCATTGACATTGGCCTGGACGACAAGGTATCCGTAACCCCCTGGTTGGTACAGGTCGATGGCAAACACTGATTGTCAAGTTTAAAGCCGAGATTGACCGACATGATAGTCTGTGGGATTCTATGCTAGACTTGGCTATGATATCAGACTCCAAGTGCCGTCAACGCTGAACATGCTTACTCTGTCCTCGCTGGTTGAAGTCTGAGAATTGTGATGATATTTGATACCCATATTTCCCCGGGCTCGTTAGGTGCCTGAAGAGAATTTATCTAATGTCCGTGCCTGTGAGACTCGTCCTTTGTGTTGCAATAAGGCTCCGTAGCCTTCCCCGAGCAGTCAGGGACAGCCGTCTGCATTTATCAAATTACCCACAGGCAGCTGTTACATCGTTCTTCTCGTTGCCAAATATTGTATCTTTCTCAGTGGAGTTGTTCTTTTTCTGTTGTGGAGTTTTGGCGCGTGAAATCATGGATTTCTTTAAGGTGCGCAGGCAATAAACAGCTCCTCACTAACGGGCACAATGATTCACTACAGCAATGCCTCAACCTTTGATATTATCTCCCTTCACGCACCGAGATCAGAACCCTGATCTTCTTCTTTCCTCTGCAGCAACGACCGCATCATGTACGCACCATCCTCCTCAGCAACGCCCTTCACCCGTGAGGCTTTACGCCCTCCCGAGTCCTTCCCACCCCAAGCATACACGAACCCCCATGTTGTCAAGCAAGAAGACACAGACCCCACAGAGCCGATACTAATCGAAAGCCGCAGCCCCTCCCCTGAACCTCGATCCACTGCAGACTCACGTCAACGCCTCTTTGCCGCCATCGAACTCGGCGATTATCTCCTTCGCGACCCTCGTACCATCACGACAGCCGACGATCTCGACGAGCTCGAACTGAAGCGATGTTTCGAGATACTACACGCTTGTGGAGTAGCTACCGACCCGACTGCGACTCTGGGACAGACAAGAGATACAATGGAGGACTTTCTTGATGCCGTCTTCAAGGATTGGACAGGGAACGCTCCAAAGGATTTAGCCAAGCCGACTATGGACTTTGTCATTCGGGAATACATTAGTGTTGGCAACGTCTGCAGTAAGATGTCATCATAGATCGACACTACCTGTTCAGATGGCATTAACCTGTTTTCCCTTCTTAGACCAACCAACCAACCATCGCACCTCCGCTTCGTGTGCCGACTTTCCCCCGTGCCACACTCCCGTCTACGGCATCGCCACTTATCGAAGCAAGCCTGCTCGACTTGAGATTGGTTTCTCCACCAAAGAACCACGTCGAAGCCCAAGCCAAGAGAATCAGGAACTGTTCTGTCCAATGGAACGGTCTGACGTTCTCTGGGACGAGGGAGACTGGATGGCCGAGCTCAGGCACGGGATGAAGCGGTCTTGTACGGTCAAGGTGCACAAATACAACAAACACTTGGCTATATGGTATGCTAGACGCTTGATTAAGGGATGGGCACAAGGGAGCATCTGTATGGGAACGGACGTGGAGGTCTTCTCGTTCGTGAGGGGACAGGCAGTTGATGCGGCGTTTGCTATGATGGGTGATTCTTGAAGGGGCAGGCCACTTTTGGGAGAGATGGGCTGCGACAAGTGGTCACAGATGGGGGAAGGCCTCAGCTGGTGGTGGCACTGCTGAGAATGAGAAGTCATTGTCGTTTTAGCAAGGAGTTTACACAAGGGTTCTTCAAAGGGCACACAGTACCTCGACTCTCGCAAGATCATGCAGATTAACTTCTTCACTCTACTTGAACTAGTCTACCTCTTGAAGATGCTTCTTTATCGACCGCAGGCCAAGAGGATGCAAATGGTCATGGCCATCGTGGTCCTCATCATCCTCCCCATCCTCCGGCCAGTCTGGGAACCCATCATCAAACAGATCCTCCAAAGCCTCACGCTTCTGCTCATCATTCTTGTTATCGTCCCTCATGACAGCCTCCCACTTGGAGAACTCCCCATCCGTTAGGAGACACTCATCCAACAACCCCTCCAGAGCTTTGTGATCCAGATTCTCCCCGATAAAAACAAGCTCCTGACGACGATCACCCCACTCGCCGCCCTTTTTAATATCGTGCTGCACGAGACCATCGACCTCTGGATCACCTGTCGTGTACTCTTCAGGCGGCAATGTACAGAACCACGGTCTACCACCGGTCATGGTAAGCATGGCTCCAGCTTGAGACCAATCTCCAGCACGATGGGGTCGGGTTGCTAGGAAGAACTCGCCCTTGGAGCGGAAGAGACGGGCGAAGATGGGGTGTTTGCGTTTGGTCTCGAGGATGACCTCGTTGGGTGGTGTGAAGAGGTCTTCAGAGTCGAGCATCTCGGCATCGTCAGATTTTTGCGTCTTAGATGCTGGCTCTGGTGATGGGGCTGTCTCGATAGTTGAGTGCGAGCTGTGAGGAGATGTCGGGGCAGATCGCTTTCCTCTCGATGAGGAAGAGTCTTCAGCTTCATGATCGATGATCACAGCCTCTAGGGCTGACTTGTCCTCGGTATCGGGATAGTCAACCATTTCGAGGTCTTCATCGTCTTCCCCGTCTTCTTGGTCCTCATCTTCTTCCTCGTCCGGGTGCTCAAGCTGTAGGATAAATTTATCGTACATCAATGCCCAGAGCCGGCGAGGGTGAAATGGTCGATGACGGCTGTAGATGCAGCTTCTAACAGAGTATTCCTCTGTCTCAGGTTTTGGGGTGATCACATTACGGCCATTGACCTGAGTATTGTCAAAAAAAAAACATTTTTCTCCTTACGATGGCCCGCTCGGGGCTTCAGCTTGATCACTACATACCTCGCGAACAGTCATTGCATGAAGATCCTGAAGCCATCCATAGCCTGACTGTGCAACTTGGAGATTGAACATGCCCGTATTGACGATCTGCTTGACGTCCACCTTGCCATAAGTTGATTCGAGAATCTTGGCGCGGTGGTTCAGCTTCTTGATCATATCAAGCAAACGAGGCTTGGTTGATTCGTCAACCTAGGTCAACGGTCAGCAGACTGTAGAGCGTATAACAAGTCTGCTCAACTCACCATATCGAGCTTGTTGAGAATGATGACATCGGCAAACTCGATCTGATCAACCATCAGATCAGAAACCGTCCTCTCATCCTCCGGCGTAACATCATCTCGTCGAGAAGAGATGAGATCACCAGTGTCGAAGTCATGTAGCATAGTGAAGGCGTCAATGACAGTGACAGTTGTATCAAGTCTAGCAAACTTCTCAAGCCCACCAGCTTCCTTGCTACATCGTAATGAGTACTTGTCCTGGGATCAGCTCGAAGCACAGACTTACAGTTGTTTGAGAACTTTGATCATGTCATTATCCAGTCCCGGGGCACCCTCGATCGAACCCATAGCATCCATCTGCTCAGCCAACCGAGAGTCGAACGTCTCAGCGACCTGCTCGGGTTCGCTGATGCCACTGCTTTCGATAATGATATAGTCAAACTCTTGCAGTTGAGCAAGGCGAACAAGCTCTTCTAGCAAGTCCCCTCTGAGTGTACAGCAGATGCATCCATTTTGGAGGGCGATGACCTTTTCTTGGGTTTTCGTGAGTCGATGGGTTTGTTTGATGAGAGATGCGTCGACATTGATGCTGAAGCTGTCAATTCATTTCTTGTTTCGCTAGAAAATGGGAAGTCTTACGCTCCAATGTCATTTACCACAACAGCAATGCGAAGGCCGTGCTCGCTTCGTAGGATGTGCTGGAGGAGGGTTGTTTTACCAGATCCCTACATGACAAGATTAGATCAGAATGAAGAGGTATGAACAGACTCGATGCATACCAAGAATCCAGAAAGAAGTGTCACTGGCAATGCTTTTGTAGGAACGCTCGGCTTTTTAGCACCCTTGCTGTTGTTGCCTTTCTTGACCTTGTTTTTGGCCATTTGGAATGCGGAAAAAGAGGGAGGGTAGAGAGGAGAGAGAGAGAGATGAAAGAGATGATTGAGTCTAGATCTGAGAAGAGAATATTGTTTCACTCGGAGCCTTGGTATTTCTACTTGTTGTCAACTTACACGAGAGTCCTACTTACAATCATCCTGCTCATCAAGGTGAATTTCCCCGAGGTCATCAGGGTTATGGTGTCCGACCTGCAGATACCTTGATGACAATTTCCGCACCTTTATTGGCTACTGTTGGAACGATCAAGGGATCTCGAATCAGATGTAGGACCTAAAGGGTTTGGTGGCTGATGCAGATAAAGTCGGGGATGCGGAGCCTCTTGAAGGGTTCGACGACATCAGGATTAAGATGAAGTGTTGCACACGATCTTAAAACGAGAACTTTAGAACTTAATGTCGCTCTATGAATCTTTTACTTTACAAGTATAGCAATCAACTCTTGTGTTTATCTGGATGTTGGCTAGTGGTAACATGACAAAATACTTTATGATGGTGATAATAATTGGTATTGATAGACCACAAACCATAACGAGCCCAATGCATTTAGAAGACCAGGGTTATCCGCGTGTATTGTCAATTCTACCAAGGTTATTGGTTGTGGTCAACTGCCTTTGAGCTATTATCGCCAGCTTGCAGATTGCAGAGACAACTGGATTCAAAAGGGTAGGTTCTACACCGAGACCTTGTTGAGCTATTGAGAACCTTGATGTCTTTGACCTTATCTTTGTGCATTACGATTTAAATGGTAGAATTAATTCACAAACCTTGATGTGTAGGCATATTTTCCTGTTTGTTCTGCAAGTTCGTTTTCATGTAGTCAAATGTCCGTCCCGTTGAAGAAGTGAAAACCATTGGCTCGCATGAAGTACCAATATCAAGACAAAAGTGTGAATCTTGCATCTAATTGAATCTACCCCATAAATACTACATCCTAAGCAAACTTACAGTCAGAATACCGACTACGTGTGGTGATTCACATTCTTGTTGCCTCACGTCTGAGATAAATTACTAGGGGCGACTGTTCTTAGCCATGTTTCGCAACTCACCACCCACACGCAGTCCTTTCTTAAAAATGCTATCAAAGCAAGAGTATAGAATAATTCCCAAAGGCTATTGGACAGCTGAGACTATATCATGGTTTTATAGAGTGAGAGGCCGAGGATTACGGCAAAAAAGAACGAACCTGCGTCATCCAGAATTCAAATCCGAGCCACAACTCTTCTCATCAAAAGAACAAGAGTTGAATCCTGACCCCTGACCAGTGACGCTTGATGGGTAATCAAATAGCAAATTTAATTTTATTCCTGGAATGTTGGCACCTGACAACTGGTTTCTTCAGGCGGCGAGATGTCTTTGTTGATGGAGTTGGCTCCAAGAGGACAGTTTACAAAACTTTACTGCCAGCAACCAAATCAACGAGGCTTTACGGTCAGACTATTACCGTACCACGCTACTCTATGTCAGACATGAGCCAGCAATGGTAGAACTTTGTATCAGCCCAATATCCATGGCATCAACCAGGTTAAGACGGGGATCTCGACAAAACAAGCAGTTC
Organism: Fusarium continuum; assembly: GCA_013184455.1. Classification (NCBI taxonomy): domain Eukaryota; kingdom Fungi; phylum Ascomycota; class Sordariomycetes; order Hypocreales; family Nectriaceae; genus Fusarium; species Fusarium continuum. Next base: position 15,751 of record JABCKB010000651.1, on the reverse strand, counting down.
AAAAGCTCACAGGAAATCACAAAAGACAGAAAAGCACTCGCCATCATCAGTCTCGACCATTCTTTTGTTTTTTTCTACTACCGAACCACTATCATTCTGAGCGCGTATTCATGCCATACTTGTAATGCCACCCTTCACTCTTCATATCCATCCTGATCTTGTAGTTGGCCTCTGCGATTCTCAACACATCCAAGTCCACATCCACGATCTCCAACTTCTCCTCCCCAACCTCAATTCTTCCCAAAGCACCAAGAATCGGCATATTCACGCAGCTCAGCCCACCAGCGTTGCAGAAGACAATTGCTGCCGTGTTCTCAAACGCCCGCGCCGTGAGGGTACAGTTGAGGAAAACCCTCTCAGCGTCCGGGTTCAGATCCGCGCCTTCTTCTCCAGCGTCACTCATGAACCAGTAGGATGGAATCAAGATGATATCTGCGCCGTCGTTCACCAGCGCTTTGAAGGCTTCGGGGAAGGCTAGGTCCCAGCAGATGACCATACCAGCGCGCACAGGTCGCCCATCGGCATGCTTCAAAGGCGTGTCAAATGCTGTGTGAGGCGTGTGGGTTGATGAAGTCAAATGCGGTCGCTCTGGATGCCACAGATTTTTCTTCTGGTATGAACCGCAGATTTCTCCAGTTCCGGCAGCGAGGAAGTAGGTCATATTGCGTAGCTCTTCATCCTTGCTTTCGGGGACTGCGTGGACTTCGCAGATTGTACCTGGGACAATATTTATGTTGAGCTCCTTGGCGAGATCTTGATATTTAGAAAGATAGCCAGTTGATTTCTTGCTTGCGGATATAAACTCAGGGTGTTCGGGAACCCAAGAGGTCAAATGGAATTCAGGGAGGATGGCAATGTCACATCCTTTGGTAGCTGCAGACCGTAGATAGCTTTCTGCCTTGGCAAAGTTTTCTTCGACGACGATGGACTAGTAGTGTCAGCTTTGATGGAAACTGACGTTTAGTTGATGAGTTGAACTCATTGAGCAAAGACATAGGGGGTTGATTTGATTGAAACCAGTTCAGTTTCGCCGCAAGCAACTGACCTTTGGTTCAAATTGAATAAGAGCAATCTTGTATATAGGCGCCATATTGTCGTCAGGCTGCGTATCTGGGGTTGATAATGTGTCAAGGTTCATCACCTGCATGGGAAGATGCGGAGAAATGACTCGGAGTTCGGCAACACGCTTCCCCTAGCGCTTTTCTCATCTCCACCTTGACCCTCAATTCATGGTCATTCAATATTCGCGATATTTTCGAAATTCTACCAGACCGTTCCGCCGTAACATGGAAGCACCAGGTTCGTTCATTCGAGGCACATATAAAGCGCTTAGCTACCCAATGACTGGGCACGACTGGACAAGCATTGACGGCAAACTTGTAGATGATGAGCTAGCTCTTAGCTTGATTATCAAGCTTATAACTGTTGTCTCCAACTGTCAGTATCACTGGCCTCTGGTATGGTGGGTATCAGATTTTTCTCTCCATTTTCACGAGATTAACATTGAAATTTACTACACGGGATTTTGGTGAAACACCGATCGAAAGAGCTATTACCAGATACAACCTAGCAAGCTACTTCTCGGATCTGATCATCTGAAGGTGAAGATATTACCTTTTCTTGCCAGTATGATAAACCAAATAGCAAGACTTTGTGCAATAACATGGTCTAATCGTGATTGACTCTATACTAGAATGCATTTTGAAGACTGGCTACATTGAATTTTCACAACGCGACGGAAACAGAAAAGTTCTAGGTTGATAAATCAACAAGACCGTTAAATGCTATGTACGCTAATGCTCCTATGCTACGCTAAGACTATCAATGCATTCAGTTATATGTACAATGCCGCGCATCAATCATTTTATCCAAGACGGCCGTTACAAGCTCTAAGCTCTGCACATGCGGCCATTGTTGGCCACAGTCCAGACCTCGCTACCAACACCCTTGTGGTTGTAGAACAGCGACTTGGGATCCCACCTCTTCTTGATGGACAGGAGACGGTCCCAGTTGGTGCTGTAAAAGACGTCCTGCCAGTTGGGCTGGTTGAAGTCACCCTCGTTCATGTAGGTGCCGCTGCCGGGTGTGACGGCAATGAGCTGGGGCATGAAGACGTTGGTTATGCGCTTCTGGTCAGCGATCATGTCGTCCCAGCGCGTGGAGTCCCAGAGAGTGCCCATCTGCATCGACATGATGGCCTTGCGCCAGGCGGGGTGGACGGCGTTGGAGACGCCAGGGTAGCTCCTGAACTTGCCGCTGCTGCCGGCGAGGACGATTCCGCTGGAGGTGAGATTGCGGATCACCTTGTTGAAAGCTTCGTTGTCGTTCTCGAGGACGGAACGAGGGATGAGACGCCCGCCGTACTGGAATTGGGAAGCCTCGATGTGGCCGTAGGGCAGAGGGCCGTTGTAGAGCTCGTAGTGGTCACGGTAGCTCAGGGTGGTGTAGGAGACGGTGGGCTTGAGTCCCTTCTCGGCGAGATAGTCGGTGAAGGGGGCGAGAACCTTGTCGCGGACATATTCGCCAGTCGAGTTGGCAAGAGTAACAGGCTTGATGGAGAGGCCGGCACCCGTGAGGAGGTAGACAACGGTAGGGCCAAAGTCGACCATGGCGGGCAGAAGCTCGTGGAACTTGGTGATAGCAGCGTAGAAAGCATCCTTGTCGGAGCCAGCAGCAAGCGTAAGAGTGGCACCGCCGATGGTTGTAGTCTTGTGAGCGCGAACAGTCATTGAAGTGACGATGGCAAAGTTTCCAGCACCACCGCCGCTCAGCGCCCAGTAAAGATCACTGTTCTGGAAAGCAGAGGCCCTGACGATACGGCCGGCAGCAGTGACAACCTCGAACTCGAGGGTGTTGTCCGCGCCAAGACCGTAGCTGGTGCTAAGAGGAGAGTGACCACCACCGAGAGTAAAGCCAGCAAGGCCAACGGTAGGGCACTCGCCGGAGATACCAGTGAGGCCATTAGCATTGCCAAACTCAACAGCGTCAGAACCCTGAATACCAGCGCCGAGCTTGAAGGCAGGGCCGGTGTAGAGCTTGTCAGCCCACGCGACGACCTCTGCGCTCTTGAGGTGGTGCGTCCAGACGGCCAAAGCACCAGCGCCAGTAGAACGACCAAAGTAGCTAAATTTTAAGTTAATAAGGTTATCCTGCTTAGATAAAGGAATGTCGCTTACTCATGGGCTGTGTTGCGGACGACAAGACGGATGTTGTGGTCATTGGCGAACTGGACGGCGGCAGCGACCTGGCGGGCGTTGGAGACCTTGACAGCGTAGCTGACATAGTTGCCAATGGTGCAAGGACGCGACTGCGGCAGGAATGGGTCGCAGCTCTGATTGGCAAAGAAGTTTTGCATTATCGAAGAGGAAGACTCGTAACTATCGACCGTTAGTTCCGCCAGCCTATGTACTGTACTGTAGCCAAAGCCAACGTCACTCACTGAGTCTGGGGCAGACGCCAAGCATCCTGCAAGGCTGCGCAAGCGGCCTCATCGTAGTTGGGGTCGTGGCAGGGCGAGCCAATGGGCACGGTCTTGATGAGAGCGCCGTTGACGGTCTTGTTGAACTGGCTCCACACGTAGTTGGAAGGCCAGCAGGCGTCGCCGGGCAGACATCGACACTTGGCGTTGGTGGCGCTGGCACTACCGGTGATGACTGCTAGAGACAGAAGCGCCAAGGAAGAGAAGGACTTCATCTTGACAGTAGGTACAGCTTGGCCTGGAGCGGGATAAGCAGACGAGTGGCGTGGTGGACAGTTTGAAGAGGTCTATCCTGCTATTTATCCAGCGCGACGAGCTCAGCTATTCTCTCTTATCCCCTGCTATGACTGGGGTGTTTTTGATCTATACCCATCCTCATGCAGCAGGATCTAAATCCTACAGGATTGAATGGAGCACTAGGATGCTTTGACAGGTGTTGGCCGTTATCAGAATGCTCGAACATGCATGGCCACGCTCTAGAACAACCCTTCTGGACAGGTCACCGCAGCATGTGTCTGGGAATAAGAGGTTAGACGCACCTGGTAGCTCAGTCTTTGTCCACGATGGATATTCTTGGTGGCCGACCTACCCGGAGCCAAACGGGTAGAGCAACGCTCGCGACAACGTTCAAGCGCCGGAGATTAAGGATTAAAGTGGTAAAGACGTGGGCATGGATCTCGTAACCCCCGTTGTTCCGGCCGGAACCGAACCGTCTTGGCTGTCGGGGCTGAGGACCAACCTAGATAGCCACGTGTAGGCCGGTAATCTATTATGTAAAGTTACTCAAGAAGATATCATTCGAGGATTGAGGTACAGTACACGAACTGCTATGGGTATGGTTGAGAGAGCGGAATATTCCATCAGAAAGATGGTAAAATGTCTGGCGAGTCAAGTCTAGAAAGGCAACCCTCCACACTCGCCACTGTAGAATTCTTCAGGCTCCACCACTGCAGTTCCTCTGCAGGAAGGGTTTCACCCAGACACACGCAATTAATTATGCATAATGTGTCTCAGCTCACCCGGTTTAAACTCCTACTTCAGTCCCCAAGCGAAACAGAAGCCAAATTCATAGAGCAACCAACACTCACTCACAACTGACTTCGAGCATGCTATACCAATCCTTGCTTGGTTAAAGGTCCGATGCCACTCAATCTGGTCCCCCGTCTAGCGTCCGCCGGTTGTCTGTGGGCTCAGGGGTCTCCCCTCCACTGCCACACACGGACCCCTTGGGGAATGGCACGATGCGGCCCCCTGATGGCTGATGGCTGACGGTGACAGTGACAGTAGGTGACAGGCCGTCGACTTCTAGAACTGAGAAACGGCCACTTGCTTGGTGGAAAAGGGTTCGCTCCGAGGAGGCGCAAATAGGCGAAGATGGTCAAAAGGTCAACGGCGGAGTTGACGGAAGCGCACCACAAACGTGGTTTAGCAGGGTAGACAGGGGACGTAAAACTTAGAAGTTAACTTACCTGCTGACGTGATGAGATAGATGCCCATGCTGCCATGGCAATCTCCATCGAGATTTTCCCTCCCCTCCCCTGTGATGCGACGCGATGCGATGCTGGCTGTTCTGTCCCTTGGTGAATGAATGATCTGCGCCCCATGCGAACATTCGGGAATCTCAATGTTAATCTATATCGAGCCGTGATCATCATTGAGAGAGCAAGGTATGATGAACGAAGCATTGTAATTCCACCAAACTAAACTTCCCGAGCCCAACTACCGTCCTTTGCTATCCATACTGCGCTGTAGACGAAAACATTGTTTCAGACATCTGCACCATCCCCCTTTTGCCGCGCCACTGTAAAAAAACATTTTCTCAATAGTCAGGCACAAGAGCAGTTTCAAAGAATCTTTTTTCTCCAATGACATCCACGGTCCCACCACCATTGCGGCTTACACGCCCCAAATAGCAACTGTCAGCCCATCGTTAGTAAGGGTTAGTCGATCCAGTTCCAGTTCGTTGGGACATGCCTCTCTCTGCTGTGCCTGTCCCGCACTTGGCATTGCCCTTCGAGTCTTGTTCTGACTCGCTGCATGACAGAAGATGCAGAGCGTTGAATCAGATCAGTCCACGGTCGGCGTCTGTGCGTGTCTGGTCGTGAAACTAATGATGCCTGGTGTCGCTGAATCTGGCGGCGTGCCTCCGCGCCACGAGGGTTTAAGCTCGCAAGTGACACATCAGGGCTGATGGGTCTCGAAGACGGCCTCTTAGCCTTACTCTACATATCTGCAGTCGAGTTCCCACTTGTTTAAATGTAAAAAGGTTTTTGTTTTGCTGCACCCCAGAACCCTTCTTCTTGACTTGTCAATTTGTGAGGGCTCGGCATGATGCTTTTTCGTGGGGCTATCCTTGCTTGCCTCGTGGCACTGCCCGTGGCTTTGGCTCAAGGGTCTACTTCCTCTGCTTTGGCCCATCTGCCTGACTGTGCTGTAAGTAATAATTCCTCAGACATGTTGTAGGCTTGAGTGATTAACTGTTGTATAGACAAAATGCTTCGCAACCGCCATCGCCAACTCGACATGCTCCGCTACCGACACGAAATGCATGTGCACCAACACACACCTCCAACATGAGATCGAAGCATGCGTCAGTGTTTCTTGTACCATCAAGCAGGCCTTGGGTATGTCAATCACCAACGCACTGGCAACGCATCGTACTTACACTCCATCCAGGTACCAAGAACGCTACCATGACAGCATGCGGTGCTCCCGTCCGAAACAGAACAGCCGACTTCATCGTTATGAACGATATTCTAGGAATTCTCTCAGGGCTCTTTGTTTTCCAACGATTCGTTACAAAGCTGTACTACAAGCTACCGCTCGGCCTCGACGACTGGTTCATCCTCCTCGCCATGCTGTGCGGTATTCCATCCATCGTCATCAATGCCCACGGGCTGGCCCCTAACGGCATGGGCCGCGATATCTGGACATTGACCTCGACCCAGATCACCAGATTCGGCATGCTTTTCCACGCAATGGCAATCCTCTACTTTGCGCTCATCACGCTCCTTAAACTGTCGCTGCTCTTTTTCTACCTCCGCATCTTTCCGACGCCCGCCGTGCGAAGGCTTCTCTGGAGTACTATCGCCTTCACCTGTACCTTCGGTCTCGTTTTCGTCTTTGTCGCAATCTTCCAATGCCGGCCGGTCAGCTACTTTTGGGAGAAGTGGGATGGTGAACATGAAGGACACTGCGCCAACGTCAATGCGATTACCTGGTCCAACGCTGCTATCAACATCGCTCTCGACTTTTGGATCCTGGCTATTCCTCTGTCGCAACTGAAATCACTTAACCTAGACTGGAGAAAGAAGGTTGGAGTTGGAATGATGTTCAGTGTTGGCATTTTGTAAGTGTATCCTAAATCCCCCTATGGCTCACCACTGACTCTCTTGAGTGTCACGATCATGAGCATCCTACGACTTACCGCCACAATCCATCACGGCTCCGGAACAGCAAACGCAACCTGGGAGTACTTCGAGCTATCAAAGTGGTCAACAATCGAGATCAACGTCGGAATCATCTGCGCCTGTATGCCATCGCTACGAATCCTGCTTGTCCGACTCTTCCCCAAGCTCCTCGGCACATCACAGCGCTACTACAACTACGGAAGCAACAGGCAAACAGGTGGAAATACGAATAGGAGCCGTCCTACTCTGGGCACAAATGCCACGTCGCAGGTGGACAAGACACATCGACGAATCGATCCAGCCGGCATCACATGTCATCGGACGTATGAGGTTGAATACGGCGACAGTGATGAGACGGTGCTTGTGCACATGAAAGATCTAGACCGCAAGAGTGCAGCATCGGAAGCTAGGTCCGATGTTTCTGTTTGAATATTATAATACTTTTTATGTTAATGTCTAATCAACTTCCACTTTTACTCTAGTTGTTCCGTGTTAGTGCTGTTGCAGTTGATCTGAAACATCGCGGGATTACCCGTTCGGGTAGGTCGAACCTGGCTGCGATACTAGTCATTCATCACGGTTGTACACCCGTTTTGTCGGAGACGGTGTTCCGGGCCCTGTATTAAAATACCACCTAGGATAAAAGGGAGATCGACGCCGAGAACAGCTTAGGTCTAGTGTTTCAGATTATACGATTATTGCAGTTGATCTCGGTTCCAAGTCCTGTGACACAAGTCTTGCATTTATGCAATTCCAGGAGCAAGAGCCAAGAGTATGTTGATCCAGTAAAGCATTGCTAAATTTTAAGAACTTGGTATCAGTCTATAAAGTTAAAGCAAATTTGAGCTTACTTTGATGGTGCAAGGGTGATAAATAACGTACATTGATATTTGATTCTCATAGGGTATTTGATTAGCACAAACAACTCTTGCTTGGGATATACTCTCTCATCGTATTTGAAGGAAATGTTTTAATACAACAGGAGGCGTAATTGATGCAATACGTAAACCTGTAGGAAAGGGAGGCAGTAATGATCGTGATTTTTATTGTTGAAGTTCGGTTTTTCATAATATCGAGAGGTGGGTCAAAAAAACGTAAAAGGCTTCACTTACAAATGGTCTTCACCTTTTCAGTTACGCAAGGGATTCCAAGAAAATAAGAAGGATGCTTATTAAAGATCGAATATATATATCGAAAGGAACGAAGAAAAAAGCAGACGCTTCTATAAAACCCCAAAGCCCAGATTTCCACGCTAATCCAAGTCCCATTCACCATCATGCTACGCCTTGTTAAATCCTATCACATGAAAGAAAGTGAATCCCTAACCAGACCTTTTAAACCACACTAAGCTTAGAAGCCACCGTTGGGGTTGGGGTTGGGAATAACCTTGCCACCCTGCTGAACACCAGGAACAACAGAAACATCAGTCTCAGCAGCAAGCTCCTTGTGACGACGCAGGCTAAAGTCCTGGTTGTCAAAGTTCTGGTTGATCACGCCCACCATGCCGTTCTGGCAGTGGTTGCCCGTCTGCTGAGGGCAATAGTACCAGATAGGCTTGGACTCGTCCTCCACCACGATCTGAAACACGTTGTCGGCTTGGCCCTCCTCGGTGAAGAAGTTGAAGCCGGCGAAGAAGCCGTTGCCCTCGGCGAGGGGCTCGCAGGGCTCGCCGAAGCTGGACTGGGCGACGGAGTGGTTGCGGGGGAGGAAGTGCCACTCGACAACGTCGCCGGCTTTGGCGACGACGTTGTCGGGGTCGAAGCGGAGACCGCCCAGGCCGGCGTTGACGGAATGTGTGACGCCAGTGAGGGTAACGGTCTTGTCGGGGTGGTCTCGGGTGGTCTTGGAAGCGGGAGCCGCGGAAACGGCGGCGATGAAGAGAAGAGAGGCGGAGAAGATCTTGGAGAGCATTTTGATTATGTTTCGGGCGGTAAAGCTGTTAGTTTGGAGTTGAGGTTATTAGAGTGAAATTGAAGTTGCTTGTTTGATTGGGATGTTGTGATTGTGATGATTAGAATATTGCTAATTGAGCGGGTATCTCATCCCATTATATACAAATTTGAATTTACAAATAAACATATTCTGAAAGCATTAGGACCATCCTCTATCCTTCGGAGTGTGTCGCTCTACCGGCTGGTTTACTCTGTGCCACCGCCTCAGCTGGGAATAGCAACCAGCTGCCAACACAGCCAGGCCGTAGTATCCGGAACTGCTCTTCTCCGAACACAGTCAAGCTAAGCCCTACATTCTCGGGGGCCTCACTGATTGGACCAGTTGCTCTGAGCTGGGCTTAGATGCTGACAATTTCTCAATGTTTAGTGAGATGTCAGCATGGTTCACACTAGCCCCCAAGGACTGCGCCCCTCTAGCTAGTCGACGTGCCTCTCGTGGGATTCGAGTTAAATAGAAACCTTATTTTTATCTGAGCCAGCGAGCTTCCATTGGCTGAGTCGATTTGTAAACTCACTCTGGCAAGCTGGTTATGTATTACTACATGCAGCAGCCACCAAAATTGTTTGTACCCAGGTCAGGTTTTCATCAAATCAAAGTGTTGGCAGCTGACACGGATGCAAATAATGCTGTGCCATAGCTTGATTATGGTCAATTACTGAGTTGATTCGTGAGGAACAGTGGTAAGCTTGGATTATACAACGATCGGCCGCCTCTGAATTTGGTCACTTCGGGCGCCGTGTGAGCCAAATCATTCGAGGCTGTCAAGCTTCATCTAGACGTCGATCTCACTCAGCGGTGTCCTCAATTATTCGAACTAAGCCCGAATCGTTGCATCTAGTCCTTTGACTATTGCATTCGTCAATGCTGTAAGACATCCGAGATCCGACGGTACTCCGCTTTGCCCTTGAGACCAAGGAATGACAGCATAGCATTGGCACGGCCGGACGGTATTTACTTGCCCGTCATCGTGGCATGGCCCCCAAGTCATCAGTGTCGAATCCCAAAAGAACAGCGGATTCATTAATGCTGTAAGAAGACGTGTCTGGAACCTCCAGCATAATTGCTGGTGGCAGTAACCAAAGTCCCTTCTCAGCGGAGAGAAGTACATTCCCGTGTCAGAAAGGCAGACTTTGACGTGTCCATGTCAGCATGCCTGCATCAATAAGTCACAGCCTAATGGTTTGAATATCTCATCTTGGCGTAATATTACCAAGATTGTCAGATTGTATCCCGAGGTTATCCATGTCAGATCGGGCTGAGTCGCCTGTGGCTACATTGTCAGTATTCCTGGTTATACCCGGAAGCCGATTATAATTCACTTGCCTGGAATATATGCGTACAGTCAAATTCACAGAACTGAGCCCCGTTATGTGGCGGATGGTCCTTTACAGCTTTCTATTCTATTTAGGAAGCTTTAGTGCCTTGGTAGAGCTACAGTACGTACTTCCCAACTATAAGCCTGCTCGTTTCAAACGCGGCACGTGGAGAGTATTTTCATCACGAAATATGCATCATCTTGAACTTCTACTCCGGACACAATAGTTTCCTAAGCCTGATGCCATAAGGCATGGACATGGTGCAAATTACTATAAACTATTTGTCCCTGTCTCACTCCATCCAATCTCAGACACGGCCCACGTGCTCTTTATCATGAATTTGTGGTCTACCTCTGAGAGAAAGCCCTTCTTAGAATGATAATTTACCTTCGAGAAGGCGCTTTATTAGTGAGAGTATCAGAGTTCTCACTTGGCTTTACCTCATATATGAGCTTGGTGAGTATCATTCTGCCGTACATTATCCCCGGCAGACATAAGTTATTGTCTGGGGTAGGAAGACAGTACGTGCCGCATATATTTGTAATACAACCCCAATTAGATAATAGTGGACTTGTGAGTTTGAGATGAACTCTTCTCTCACTTCTTGCTGAAGAAATATAGGCACGGGCTTTGACAAAAAAAAGAAGGTTGATAGTATAGCGTGGTTAGCAAGATACGATGCTCCTCGAAAGCCCCTTGCTGATAGTGCAAAGATTCATATCATTCCTGTACTTGCGCATCAATGGCAGATACAGGTTTGCCCATCATACCTGAGGGTCTTTTCGCTATAAAAAAAAAGTAAAGTAGGCTCTAAGGGCTAAATGGTTTTCTTCTTTAGAAGCCTGGAAGCGATGGCGGCAACGCTGCTAGGTAGCTTAAGTTCTACCTGACTTAATTGCCGGACTCACGCTGGGATTGCGTGCACTGCATAAGTCACGTTCAGCGGTGCACCTTCTCGTCGATTATCTTCTATGCCTAGTTGAGCCGACAATCTTTTTCACTTACGAGCACTACTCTAGTCATTCCATCTGATCATACGGCAAGTTGTCTGAACTTCAGACTAGGCGACGACGACGACTAGTCGTGATTTGGCTCCGCCTTCTGGATACGAGTCATTGTGATTCCGTTCGCTGAATGCTACATTCAGAGCTCCCTAGTCAATGGGGGGAAATGAGGAGAGCCCAGTCAGGCATGCTTTTCGAGGTTGGATGGGGTGAATGTAGATCAAGGGTTAGATGCTCGTGATCTGTGGACTCCAGGCTCTGTGTTTGCTCTGTGTTAGCTCTTCTACAACCAAACTGCTTGTGTATAGAGGGAGTAGATAATGCCATCAGAAAAAACATCCAGGTCTAAAAAACAAGAATCCCTCAATCAGCAAAATTGGCATCGTGACAGATTAAAAATCAGACTAATTTGTTGTATGTCTTTTCGGTCATCTCTCTGTATCTATATATCAGTCGCCTATCTTAATTTCACAGTTTACAAAGGAAAAAAAAGCAGAGAGGTTTACGGCTTATCAAGAGTCAAGTAATGCGTATTTCCCCGCCGTACTAGCTTGCATATCGAGCACAGAATAAACATTCAATTGCAACTAATTCTCATCCACAAAACTCGCTGTAGAACTGCCCCATTCCGTGCTAGCCTTTCAAGGGACACGTACAGCGCGAATGATTCTTGGTCTATCAGGAACAGAATCGAGCTCCTCCCGAGAGATATTGTACATCGGCAGGTGGCGCTCGAATCTTGCGCGCATAAAGAGGATGTTTGGTGAGTATGACGCCGTGTGAGTGCTCCCGATGCTTCTGAGTCCCAGCCGAGCTCGTTGTTGGAGACTGATGCCTGAGCCTGTTCTTTCCAAAGGGAACTCAAATCCTGTCGTTTGTTAGGGTTGCGTTTTGTAGGATGGGTCCTATCTGTAGGCTTACGTCTGGCGCCCTCGACAAACTTCAAAATCGCCTGGGGCTTGATCTTCCACGCAACTTCGTTGGAATCTAGCACGTGGAGGACTCCGGGCTTAATTCGGTGGTCGTTAGCTAAAAGGCATATCTGAGAGCGTATCCTACTATACCTGGCTACTGTCATCGTTGATGTCGCGGTAGAACTCCAAGGATCCTCCAAAGAGTCTGTTCTCGACCCACCGACCGGCTTCGCCCCGGGGGCCGTCAATATCATCAGCAATATTATTATCAACTGGCTGAGGATCACCGTAGTCTAGATGCGTGATGGTAGGCGGCGTGAGAAGTCGACCGTGTCTGCCATTTTGACTGATGTAGCCGAAAAAGGCGTGGCATAGCTCATGTGCAGTGGCGGTTGCAAACATGAACTGGAAGTGTTTGTGTCTCAGAAGCATTTTTCTTCGCCTGGTGCGCCCTTCAGGTGTGTCTCGGGCTCTCCCCAGCTCGTCAACAGCTCTTGAAGCGTTGATCATGTCGAGAACACGCTGGTGACATGGAGCGTGGTTAGTCAAGGGAGGTGTAAATCTTGGAAGATAGAGCCTTCAAACTTACACAGTGATTGTACTCCAAGACGACAGCAAACTTGGGATTATAGTTCTGCAGATCACCGTTCCACTCGTTGAGCTCTCGCCCGGACAAGGCAAGAACGTCCGGGGAACCGATAACGCCAATACTGGTGAGGGGAAAGTCTCTGCGAATGGCCGAGAGAAAGTGATTAACGTGGCCGGCCATTTGATTGGTACCGCCGCGGAAGCAAGGCTCGTTCTGGGCCCTCCATTCTTCGACCAGACGAGAACCAAGTCTGATGAGGGCCGATCTCCCAGGGGGCGTTTCCAAAATTTCGAGTCCAATATTGATGGCAGACGCCAGCTGGTATAGATAGTCAATGGATGAGATGCCGTCGGTTTTCAACAACGATTGTGTTGTTGACAAGGTCTAGCTTACGTCTGTGAATGCCCACGAGTTCTCAGGCAATGGTATATATTTAGATTGTCCACGACGCTCCCCTTCGGGGTTGTGTTCTGAGATGGAAAGCCTGTTCAGGCCGTTGGGAGATACCATCAGGGGAGGTTGTCGTTGTGCCATGTTGGTATGCGTGAATGGATAATGGGGAATGGACAATGTTAATGTGGCAGGTTGAGATGATGATGATCAAGCTTATTGAAGTTTTTGAAAACTCTTGTGTGAGAAGATGATGAAGAATTTATAAGACACGGCGATTATTAAAGATAGTTTCCAAGTATAGACTACTCCATGGTTTGGCCTCGACCGGATGTTGGAACCCAACACGACCGACATGTGCAATGTCGGCCTCCTGCGGCCGCTGGCCCGGCCTGGCCCGACCTGACCTGGTCTGGAAGTCACCAACAACACATGTTTCAGCGCTTAGACATGTCTTTAGTTAGAACTGCAGCCGTTACCCGTCGATCTTGGTACGCACCCAAGTGATTGTGTTGGTGATGCCTTCAGTCCTGTTGCAGAAAGGTTGGTCCAGTTTGATTTTTATCAGCACACTCACTATAAGATTGGTCAAAGAAGTGGAGATGGAGTACGGAGTACCGCGCGCTAAAATGCGAGCTTCGGAGGCTAACTCATCAGCTAAACTTAGCTATTTCAAAGCTTGCTCTTTTACTACTTTACCATAAGCTCTACTCGGTACCTTTCTTATATCTCTCGCACGTACTAATTTTGGTCGCAAACAGGCGCCCGTTCAGTTTCATCAAGGGTGAGGCTGCATATTGCAGTAGATACGTACCTGGATTCCTTAGATGTTAGGTAGTATACACCCATCTAATCAGGCAGGATTCCGGCTCAGCAAGCCCCGCACTCGACATGTGACTTCATAGGCGCTTTCGTATTCCGATAACCAACCGGCGGCCATAACAACATTTGCCTCACCATCTTCTCTACCTACACACTCGAATAACTAGATACCTTCTGGACACGACATTTCCTATGACTCCCCACGTTACTTCTAATCATGGGACTTCGCAGTCCTTAGACCTTCTCGACCATGAGCACCGACGCGTGCTGGACCGGGCCGTGAGAAATGTCCTGGAGACAGAGGTGGCCGAACTTACCTACGCCCAGATCCTTGATGGCTTGCCTACCAAAAAGTCGGTGACAGATAGCTTTCCTTATATTCTAGATCATCCAGTCTACGCCATCGATCACGAAGACATCTGCCCGGGCTATGTTGAGAAAGCTCGCGACTTTAGAGCTCAGTTCGACCTGTCCCAGCTGCAATTCGATTCCAAGGTGATGCGCGCGCCCAACGTATCTATCCTCGCAATCAGCTGACGTACTCTTCAGACTCTTGTAAGATTCCAAGATGCAGCCAGCGGATCTCATGAGTACAATCTCCGTCTCATAGAGCTGGTCGTCGTGGCCTGTCACCAGATCGGCGCCTATCTCTTTGAGCTCGATGAAGGAAACCATAAGCATCAAGACTACCAAGACTGGAGAAGTAGAGTCTTGGAGGAGAGCAAGAATGGCGTAGAGTCCCGCAAATATTATGTACCCACGCCAATAGCTTTTTCTATCCGAACATATCGGTCTTTTGAGCAGTATCCCAGAGGCCTCGCCGACGTTGCCGGTTACTGGGCCGAATCAAAGATTTTCGGAGGCGTTGTTGTGTTTGATCGTGGCGAGACTGAGACAGAGGTATGCCTCCAACATAAGTGTCATAAGTTGTTGGAAGGTCGCTAACTGGTTTCTCTCAGTGCAAGTCGATGTGGATTCATGGAGACCTGCTCAATGGCCCCAGGACCCTCTATCCGCCGACCAAAGAACAGTTTGACGCTCTGGTAGAGTTTCTGACATCTCCCTTTGACCAAAATTCACCATGTCCATTCCCCATCCATGGAACACGCACAAACCGGCCGCGATGGGATCCATATCACGCCTTTGCGTACCACCACATATTCCGCGACAGGTATGAGAGGATAATACCACCAAACCCACCCCGGCCTGGTTGTGTGGTAAGCGGAGTGGACTGGCCGGAACTCGATGATAGTCACATTCTCTTGTTAGCCAGCTTGACAACCCCTGAGGGAGAGCCCTACAAAAGCGAGGACGAAGTTGCGGCGGCCGAAAAGAGGATAAGCAACATTACTCCTTCGTCGCCTCTATGGCGATCGTTTGGCAATCGCAACACATCTTCATGAATCAGTTAGCTCTTGTGCTATCTCGATCACCGAGTGTTGGCGATATTTTTTTCAGTTGGTGGACTATATGGCGAGGAAAGCGTATTATGTCGTTTCTCCATTTCGCAATTGTATCACCAGTAGTTGCAGTATTTTAAAATCTTCTTTCGGAGAAACTTCAGTATTATATGGTGCCATCGTAATCTTTTAGGCCTTGAGCGCCAAGCTAGAATCACGGCCAGGCTCTGGCGATGATGGCTGCGTGACAGTCTGAGACAACAAGGCAGATTTCCAGAACCGAAACAACTGTACAGCCTCACTCATGCATGTAGCGCAGATAGGCTCCATCCAGTTATATCAAGTATCCAGTGCTGTACAGGCGGGGTTACGCTCTATCTATAATTCTGTAGCAAAAGTTCCGACATACCCCGGGTGGATCCCAACTACGTCGGTTTAATACGCCGTTTTTAACTAGTAATTAAGCGGCTAATTA
>JABCKB010000650.1:0-35627 GCA_013184455.1 Fusarium continuum | reverse complement strand
GTATTATAGGCCTAGTATTATTACCTCTATTATATAATAGTTTATATCCTAGGATCTTAGAGACTAGAGGATACCTTATATCTAGTATATAAAGGCATAGGGTATATCTCCTCTTATAAATACCTAGGATAATATATATCGGTAGGGTGCTTAACTCTCTATATAAGGCTAGGTTTAGAGCGGTCTTCTATAGTGGGAGGCAGCTGCTAATCGCGGTATTTATATGGCAGGTGCGGTGGTATGGTTTCTGGAATCCATTTATAAGACATGATAAAAGGTTTCGCGATATAGAATCTGCCAACGCATATAAAGCGTCTACTTGCACGTCTGACCTGTGTGTTTTGTTTGATGTTGGAGTGGTTCCCTTACTTGGTTCTAAAGCACTATTTTATAGCTGATATCGTTAACGCTGTCAAGCGTGCTAGACAGAGTGACTTAAGAATCTGGTATTGGGCCATGTTGGCCCGTCTACTTTGACATTTATCAACATGCTCATGAGTAATTTCACACGTATTTCGTCTTTTTCACGCTCCAAGGTATCCTGTTCGTACCGAATCCGCAGCTACTGTTTCTTCATGCCGGCTAGGATCCCTGTTGGTACGGAGAGGGCACCTTAGGATGTGAAGAGAGAAGAGAGCATTCGTGCCCGCCGGCTTTTTCTCCGTGAAAGGCGGAGCTACTTGCTACAGTTGGTTCCACGAATTGCGAAAAGACTTGGTCGTCTCCAGCTGCGTTAGAGACATGGCACGGGAAGGGCTATATAACCAATCATTTACTGACAAGTCGCTTACCTGCCGGCTTGTCCGCTGAAGAAGGAGCACACACGATAATTAGAAAATTTAATGATAACAGGTCACCTCTGGTAACCATTTGCATAAAATCTGCTGCTGCCTAGGGCCTCAAGGGAGCCTGGGGAGACAATAAGATGTGGTCGGGTTTGAAAATTACTGCCCAACGTCTGAATGTGCACATATGCTCGAAGTTAAGTTTGCTCTATGACTTGAGAATATTCCTATACAGAGTCAGTCCACGGCTAAGAGAATACCCATCACCGGGACTAAATAACGCCACAAAGACAAGAAGAGTACAATATTGCTAGGGGGGGTGAGATTGGACCCCCCTAGTATACTGCAGGACCGACAGAGCCATGCCTAATCAGGATGAAGAATCAATCTAGGGATCTAAACAATTTGGTAGCCATGTAATTGCGGAAGTAGCTAGTCACGATTCGCCTCAGGTTGTGGCTCAGTCTGTGTTTTCGAAAGCCACACTCAAGAGCTTTTCAAGAACAGAACAGCTGCCTCGATCTTCAGACGGTGGAAGAATTTTCTCTGTAAATAATGGTGTCAAGCCCGAGCATTTCGTCACAAATGCGGGTACTAGTCACAGAACTAACTACCAGGATGATAGCTAAGGCTGTGTTGGTAGTCTCAAATCTGTGGTTGTTGCCTCGAGTGTATTATCAGCAGATATAGAGCGTGATAGTAAGTAGTTTCGAAGTATTACGTCTCTTGATGGTTAATAATATAGGTATAAAACTAGCGATACAAGGAGAGACAACAGTCTATAACACATTCCCGAGATCGCTGACAGTGAAGCCGATGCTTCTTGGACAACATATGCACTTGAAGCAGATCTGACAACACCTTTAAAGTCAGATACTCGGTCAGACAGAATTACATCTTGCCGGAAGGAGGGTAGTAGTGATACTTAAACCAAGCAAGAAAGGCCACCATACCACGGTTGATGCGTTAGTTATGTTTCAGATTACTACTGTCCTATTTAAACACATACGACCATACCTATCAGAAAATACGGGATCCTATAATTAGTCACATTTTCACAGTTATTCTTTCTATTTAGGTAAGTTTTTTTACAAGCTCCTCGCGCCCGTTAGCTCATTAGTGACAGTATTTTCAGAATGGTAACCTTTAGTGAGTGGTTCAAAAGTTACGAACATATAAACGACAACACGTGAGTATATCATAGCAGCTGTGGAGAAGGTCGTCAACTTGGAAAAGTAGATTTACGGCGATGGCATTCCAAAAAAGCTGTTTCTCAGAAAAAGAGTAGCGGGGAACAATTTGATGGTGCAAGGTTGCTTGGTGGCTAGACATGTTTCAGCCGCAGTGATGAGTGCGTCCTGATGGACATCAATGTACAGAGTAAAGATAACGAGAACAAATTCAAGCCATGTCTGCTCTCATCCTGTGGCTGTAAGCCTGTAACGTACTTGAGCGTGAGAGGTACCTCGCACAAAAAGTACCTGCACAAAGCTAACGGCTTCTTTTGTACCCTTGCTTGGTCACGGCCTCAAGATGGCGATGGGAAATTACTGTGGACGTCAACAGCGGATTTTAACACCCGTTTCCCTGCTTGTTTAGGGCTTGTTGGTGGTTGCAGAGTAGGAAGACGGCATTTTGCGATGTTCATACATGCTTTGCAAAATTTTTGTAAGTGAAACTGTAGTCAATCCTGAGTAGATCATCAAAGAAGGACGCCTCTTAGTCTTAAAACCAACATGGCAATTCGCAATTAGCCCAACTGCGCTCTCGTGTGTATGTCGTGGTATTCATTGTTGCTACATACATACAGCAAACTCCTACACAGTTGAAATCAAGGTCATGCTACACAGAAGAGACGATTTGATACAAGAGACTTCCAATTTATCGTCGATTGCGCGATTCCATGTCAGTAAACACAATATGTATTTTCTTAAGCTAGCCAGGCTTCTGATTGGCCAAACAGTCAGCTATTAGCAACACAATTGTGTTGATTTGATGCCTCAGGCCGAGAGCCTGATCCGAGCCCTGGGAAAGCTGAGTTTCAATTTCGTTGTCCTTCTTTTTGTGACACTATCGACTTCCAAATTGTGTTCTCTCTCACCTTTTCCCCTCATGTTCTTCTCACAGCCGATGAACTTACCAAGTGACTTCATCGCCTATTATCAGGAAACATGACATCACCCACCTCAACCAGTGCCAGCCGCTCTGATCTTGATACACCAATTCCTGACTCTGCTTACGCTTCTCTCGTCCCCACGGAGCCTTCAACTATCAGCCCCTTATGTCGTCAGAACTCAAGAGGCACTTGCAGTCCTGATGAGTCCATCCACTTTCACAAAGCCTATAATGATGAACCATCAACCCTCGGCAATGAATATGGCCGTTCCGACGTGTCACATAATCACCCAGTACCAAATATTCCCACCAGTCAGAGCATCTGTCTCCCGAGTATCAACGAGCTAGCTTCGTATCGGGACCAGGACGAGAGGAGGCAGAGAGTTGCGGACTGGCTGCATGACCGTTTCAACGATCTCTCAATACAGCCTGAACAAGTCAGTGCCTCGGATATTCTTGCCTTGGATCAGAAGAGGGACGTCCTTGATGATCACCTGCCATTGGGCAATCAGACAATTAATCAACTTGTTTCTGGTCAGCTCTATTACAAAGTCGATAGGGCCAATCTCAGCCCTGAGGACTATGATCTCATTGCCTCCAACCGTGTCTGGGGTGATGCCCCAATGCTGCCTTCAATCGATGAGGGTGTAGGCTTAGTTCCTGGGAAATACCAACCCGAATCTTCTCAGGCGGCAATAGAACGATTCGAGCGAATGTGCCGTGACACCGATACTGTCTTGTCCAGAGTGGCCAGTTTTGGAACCATGAGAAGCAACCACCTCCAGAATTCGGATGTGTGGACAGAAGAAGGAAGTATAGTCGGCAGTATCCTTCGGAAATTTCGACATGGCCGCACCACAAAGGAACACCACCCAAGTAAGTTGCTACAAGATCTCCGAGGCCTGATTCGCAGACCGTCTGATTCAAAAATCCTCAAACGCAACATTGATATCGAAGAAACTCAAGATTTCAGAGAAACAAAAAATCCAAAACCTTCACGAACATTTTCACTATCTACGTGGAGGATGAAACAGGACGAAACACGAGAAGCCAAAGCCTCCCCGTTATCCATAGGGAAAGCAACCGCCTCTCATGAAGCGCCTTATCAGGAAGCCGATTTGAACAAGCATACATTGTCTTTTGACTATAAATCTTGCACACATTGCTACGCGGATCGTGCTAAATGCGTCCACTTGGGGCCTCAGTGCAACAGGTGTGCTAAGCTAGGCTTCAACTGTTCATTCTCTAGCGACGGGCAAATATCCCAAACTGCACAAGACCCTTCTCAGCTGACTGCTTGGCCGGTATGTACGACGGAGGGTGACTTGAAGCCTCATGACATTATCTCAAAGAAAGATAAGGCAAAAGGCATCAGCAGCAAAGTGACGATTCAGGATGTTAGTCCTCTCATCGCGAGTTTTGACTGGGAAGAGAAAATACCCTGCGCGCCAAGCGACTTCTCCGGCCTCGATGATGATTGTTTCTTTGGAGCTGCCTTTTCAGGACATGACGTGGACTTCCCGGTACTTGATGTTGAAGAACCTCCACCAAGTCTTCACGCCATTCAGGTTGAGAAGCACGTTAAAAAGACCCCCGAATTTAATCAGAACACGCTTATCGGGCCGAAAAACTCGCCAAAGGTTCAAGATCATGAAACTGATGGTTCGGTGACCTCAAAGGTCTCAGTAGCCAGGACCTCCACGTCACCCAAGATTGAACAGCAGCATAGAACGGTAACGTCACAGTCAACGAGAGTCAGACGCCAGGTTGGATTTGCGCGAGTCAAGATTGAGGTCCTTTCCTTATCCAGATCTCTCAGTCTGGGTCAACTGGATGAAGAGGATCAGTCTTTAGAAACGACAGACACCGAATGTGGTTCATGCGAAGAAGGAGAGGGCTCTGAACGTGAAGGGAGCAGTGCTTCAGGATCAAATAACCAAGCTTCCAATGGTCAAACTGGTCGCTCGTCTTCGTGGACGTGTGCCAACATCAACACGTCCAACGAACCCGGCCAAGAGGATGGCTCGAGCTCGAGCGGTGGCGGCAGAAAAGAGCCTGGTGGAAGAAAGCGCAAATTGGCATCGCCGTCTGAGAAGAATGTGGAGCGGTTTGCGTGTCCTTACCAGGTGTTTGACAGGTCACAAAGCTGCTTCAGGCCAGGGCCTCGCAACCCCAACGGAGGATGTGCCAACATACAACGTCTCAAGTAAGTCTGGCGGGTTTCAAGAAATTTCAGAGACTAATCAGTAACCAGGCAACACTTGAATCGCAGACATGCTAGGTCTTATCGATGCACCAGATGTTGGAAGTCATTCGAGACAAGAAGGAAAGCTGATGCTCACGGGAAACAAACCGAGCTATGTGAAGCTGTGGAGATGCCTAGTTGCGAGTGGTTCATGCTTCCTGAACAAGAAGCAAGCCTAGAAAACCTGGCCTGTGCGCGGTCTACAGACGAGACTTGGTGGAGGCTATTCCAGCTTCTTATCCCCGATATGGAGAACCAGACCATTGAATCCCTGAAGTCACAATATTACCCGTGTAAGAAGACCGCCACTACCAAGAGAAAGTATTGACGGTCTACTCAGATTACATCTATCTTGATGCCTTCATGTTACCCAGCATCACATTTTCAAACGCATTATTCCAGTCGGAACCACCTCACGTGCAGATGCCAAGCGCTAGCTTCGACAGGTATGAAACGTTCATAGAGATTGTAACTTCAGAAGTACTCACAAGTCTAACAGACCTGAGGGCTCTGAGCAAAACACACAGAGCCAATACCAAATGCCAAATTCCGAGGCAATCTCTGATGCCAACCCGGCATGTCATACTCTATACATACCCCTTCTTGAAGCATCCACCGACTTCCCCTCACAAGCTGGGCCTTTACATTTTCAGTGTTCCAGTGAGTCTCAATCCAGATCTTCAGAATTGACTCCCTATTCGGATGCCCCAAACTCAACTCGGGCGACTTCAATTGGTCAGTCATCAGGCAATGCTGCTCAGGTCTCGGCGAGGATGCCTGATCAGACTTCTTTGCGGAGGAACAATGATCGACTGAGAGCCCAGAATTCGAGGCTTAAGGAAGAAGTGGATGGGTTTCGCGACGCTAACCACAACTCCCGGCTGGACCTTGGCCGCGCCGATGCCGTTGTCGATGAGTTACTGGCACTAGATGGCCTATCAGGAAATATTGAAGATAAGCTTTATGAGGTTTCGCAGATTCTAGAGTCCGTGAAGAAGAGATTATGATCATGCGAAGAGATATCTTTGAGTCTCTCTAGAGCTTTTTGATAGGCTTCACGTGATCCGTTGTAAATGGTTTTGCGTAATGAATTAAAATGATAACTATGGATAATTCGTTTCTGATGTGCACTGTCACAAAGGCTTCAATATCTGTATCCTCCCGGTTGATGTCAGTCTTTACGTCGACAGTCCAAGTCTTGGTTCGAGATGGATAATCGACCCAACTGCAGTGCCGAAAGAGTCTTAGGAAAGCTGACTTAACCCTTCCAATCGCACATCCAATAGCTCGAACGTAGATACAAACCGAGATTGGACTGTTGCAGGCATTGAAGTGTAGGGATACGTAAAGGCAATGAACGACAATGCTACAAGTCAAGTCACTAATCATTTGATTACTAAGTACCTAGGCGAGTCTGACAGCCTTCAACCTTTGTAAGATCCAATTCTGATCTACCAAAAATCCCCGGTTGTACCAAAGAGTAAGGTGGCTATCAACGTGGAGCTCTGAAACTTGGCTTGCAGCTGTCTGCTCTTTCCTGCTTGGTAGGCCAATCTTCTGGTCCTCCTATCACTAGCACTGTGTCTTCTGAGTCTATTTGGCCAGAAGGTTGACTTCGGTCTTGTTGGGCGGGTTGCAATCTACAGGAAGGGTATCCTGGGTTCAGTATCATAGGGACCTATCTTTTTGCTCATAACCCATCGGATTTCAAAAGTTATCCTGGTCACATTAATAGATAATATATCAGTGAAAGAAAAATATACAGCTATATTCTCGATGTTTTATATATCATAGTAATGCTATGAAGCTTCTCAGTTGATAAACGAGGGTAAGGTTGCTTTTATGCTGTGGAACTTAGTGGTAATGTCTAATGGGACAAAGGCTTGGACAACATATAAGCTAGGGTAGACCGAGAAGACTCGAGTATTAATGATATCGTTGATGTAATGATGAAAACATACTATTCCTTGATAACCAGGTACGCTCTCACAGATACCAGAATGTCACACGCTATCGAAAGTATCCTTATCATCTTCGTCATCATCCCAGGGTTACAGGAAATGATGCTTCTGTATGATAATAATATAAAGATCAAGCCCGGAAAGCTAGATGAGGATCATACTAGAAATATCACCACTGCCCTTTTTCAGAAATTGCGCACAGATTCAAGTCATCAAGACTCGATGTCATGATTGAGGCCGCGTACTGCTTTGCTTGGGCAAACTCCACGTTCTCTTCTTTTTAGTCTCTCTTTGCATTAGTGTTGCTTTATAAAATACTCAACACCAGTCAACTGAGGTTGGGTTTCCTGCCCTAGGTTAGCCTCGCTACCTTAGACCAGTCTTTGCGCACCATTTTGAGTCTCAAGGCGGTTTAAAAAACACTTCAGGAAGCATTCATCTGGTGGCAACTATGGGATAAACACTACGAATACCCAGACTTTTCAGCTTCAGTGGTTTGTTTGCTGAAACGAAAGTGAGAAATGTTTGCGTGTAACTCTTCTGGTCGTGAGTTTTCGCATCGTTCACACTTGTCAACTGTGAGGGTATTGGTGTATGATGGTCAACCTCTGGGAAAAGGGACCCTAACATCGTGTAGGGAGCGGGATTGACGAAACTGTCACTCAAGCTCGATTTTGGTAGTGCTACATGGTGGTTATTAGGGTACGACCGCAGAGAATATGGTGTGATTTCAGTCAAGGCAGACAAGTCATTAGGAGATATAAGTGTCTAATTCACGGGTGTGTCAAAGTACAAGATGGCCGGCTCGCTAATATGATGTTTTAAAAAAAGTTGGCTAATCATTGCGAGGCTTGATTCCCCAATAGTATCTTTGAGAAGCGAGGTTTGCCAAACTGTACTCGACTTGGGACGTCTCACAGCCCATCCCCGGTTCGGTTTTTGTTTAGCTGACAGGTAACCCTCATTTCGAACCGATAATATCACTTGTTCACTTATTAACTAGGCCGTTGTCAATTTGAGTCACTTCGTCTAGTTTTTTTTTCGACACAATGAACTTTAACCATGCATCATTATCATGGAGTGTTCCTTGTCTTTGCCTAAAAGGCTTAGTCGCAATTTTGATGTCTTGACCACCGCTAATGGCTAAAACATCAATCTCTGCGCTGGCTGCTTCATCAGTGCTCGCATCCCACGCTGTGTTGAAAGCATTAATGCACTGCACTGCATTGTGCTTACGTTGTGGGAAACTAGGAAAACAATAACCGTGTTCTTTGCTCTTGACCATGCAGCCAGAGGAATAAACTCTATTCTAATCTCGCGGTATTCAGTAGTTACTTGTTTCGTATACTAGTCTATGAGCAGAGTTGATCAAGATCACTCGGCAGAAATGCCCTTTTAGC
Source organism: Fusarium continuum (assembly GCA_013184455.1). Lineage (NCBI taxonomy): Eukaryota > Fungi > Ascomycota > Sordariomycetes > Hypocreales > Nectriaceae > Fusarium > Fusarium continuum. The sequence continues at coordinate 27,121 of JABCKB010000650.1, read as the reverse complement.
TAAAGGCGGTGGCTTGAAGCAATGAACCCGCTAGTTACCACTGCCTCGTGCTTCAATTGCACCACGCTCAGCCCATTCAACCTTGCGCTCTCCTTTGAGGAGTTCGTCTTTGTGCTCCACGATCCACCCTCTGACTGTAGTAGGCTTTCTACCCAGTGTCCGCTCAACAAAATTGTTCAAAGACCAGGATTCCTCATTAGCCTGTTCAAATTTGAAGAAGCTCCAGAGCCGATCCACTTTCTTACCCATTCTGGGACCATAGAATGCTGTGAACGAATCGTAACTCTCGTCGTACGCGATTGATCTCCCAAGGACGTCACTCAGGATGCCTGTGACTTCTTCAAATGTCAACCAATCATGACCATTGTTCATAGTGTGGAATGCCCCGATGTGCTTGGCGTTGTCTGAAAGAAATAAACGTCCAGCAACCTCAGCGATGTCGCGAGGGTCTATGAAAGGCACCCGATGCTCTGGCCAGATGAAGGTGTTGTTGGACAGCACCGGTTCGATTTGCAGCCACAGATTATCAATGAAGGATGCTCCACAGTTGATGTGTGTAACAGGAAGTCCACTGTCATCGAGAATACGCCTTGCAATTGGGTGCTCCACGGGAAGACTGCCGGCGCCCAGAGTTGCGGGGATGCGATGAGGGTTCAACTCGGGAAATACGCCGAGCATGCGGATGATATGAGTAACACTATTTTCTGCTTTGAGAACAGTTGCGAGGTTCGTCATTGCAGACTGTTCCGATGTTCCGCTTGTCGAGAGGACAAAAACGCCTTCAACACCTTTCACAGCGGCCGCGAGCGACGCAGTATCTTCGTAGTCGGCCGCTAGAACTCGAGCTTTTGGAAAGGCCTCCTGAAGCTTCTGTTGCTTCTCATTGCTTCTTGAGACCAAAGACAGATGGATGTCAGGCGCTTCTCGCGTGAGAAACTCGGCGAGAGGATGGCCAATGTGACCAGCAGCGCCGAAGATCAATACACTTTTCGGAATTTTCTTTTTGATTTCGGCCATGTTCCCGGGTATGAATTACTGGGTATAAGGTAGAAAGATAATATTTCTTACGGGACGGTAGTAGTGCCCGGGTGACAGTGTGAATGTGGAATAGCGGTGATGAGATGGATGTAACGAGGGGGGTAGAAAAGTGTGCATGAAATTGGTTGGATCTTGATTTCCTCGGAAAGATTAGTGACGGCATGACGTCAAACCTTGGGAGCTTCTCATATATAGTACTACGTATGGTAGTGGTGTGTGGGCACGTCGAAGAATAGAGCCACACGGCCAAGGGCGGAACACCGTTGCTCACAGTCGATTTGCCTTAGGCATCCCCAATATTTCGTGCATACGCTGAATCAACTGGGCTTAGACTTGTTAAAGCAAGCCATTCAAGAGCCTGTGTGATTGCCACGGCAAAGGCCGGCAGTCCGTGATGACCTTGCGTGGCTTGCCTTAGCTTGACCCGCGCTCCGCAAGCTCTGGCAACTCAAACCAACCGAAATCGTAAGAGACTTTGCAGTGATTAAGCTTAATTCTTCTTCTTTACTTCGACATAGACCTAAACGGATCTAAGTTCAAGAAGCATTTCCAGTGCGGGGTAGAGTTATTACCGAGAAGGATGGGAACATCGCTGTATGAAGTATAAATAGATCATCTAAATCGATTTTAGCGGTTGCCCTGTCTACCCATTGTGCGTTCATGGTGCAGTTTCCCTCAGTCCGGCCCAGTGAAATCATTGTCATTATGCCTTCCTCAGAGAAAGTAAATGGTTTGTTGCAGTTCCACCGCTACAAATCTCCCATCCACGTTAACTTAGATTCCCAGAGCAAGAGCTTGAGGCCGAAAGAGGGCCTGTTTCGGTGCACATATCCAACATAAACAACCAAGAATTCGAGTGGACCGAGACTGAAGAAGCTGCTGTTCGACGCAAGATAGATTTACGTCTCGTACCTTTAACAACTATATTGTACCTGCTATGTGTAAGTACACCAGACATCGCCCTAGCCAAACGCAAAGAGACGTGTAATTCCTCGTTATAGTAAGAACATCCCGTCAAGTCACACGAATACTAACTCTCATGGTGTGATCAAGTTTCTAGACCGATCAAACATTGGAAATGCCCGCATCCAAGGCATGGCTCAAGACCTCAACTTGGTTGGTTACAGATTCAACTGGGCTCTGTCGGTTTTCTACATCCCATACCTCCTCGTCGAAATCCCCAGTAACATGTTATTGAAGCGATTTGGTGCGCGATACTACCTACCCTTCCTCGTGACGGCGTTCGGAGTCGTCTCGCTTTGCACAGCATTCGTTGACACGTTTGCTGGACTTCTCGTCGCCCGGTCGGTTCTTGGAGTCTTTGAGGGTGGTACTATGCCCGGGATAGCCTTCTTTCTCAGCTGCTTCTACAAGAGGCATGAGCTTATGCTGCGAATTGGACTCTTCATCTCTGCTGTTGGACTCGCCGGAGCCTTCGGTGGCCTTTTAGCCACGGCCTTATCACGGATCGATTCCTGGGGAGCACAGTCGATGAGAATCCACACTTGGCGAAATATCTTTTTCTTCGAAGGCCTCATTACCATTTTGATTGGCCTTTTGGCGCCAGTATGGATGCCAAGTTCTCCAGCCACGGCTCCGTTTTTGAGCCAGAGAGAGCGTCAGATTGCCTACCAGCGGTTGGTGAGAGAGCAAAACTCAACCTCGAGTTCCAACGTCACAGCAAAGGATGTGAAGCGGGCTTTGTCTTCCGTTCATAACTACACCTGCGGGCTAGGATTTCTTTTCATCAACATTGCTATTCAGGGACTCGCCGTGTTCTTACCCACCATCTTGGCTGATCTCCAATGGACCGCTACAAAAGCACAGCTGATGACAGTGCCCCCGAATTTCTTGGCATGCGTAATAACCATCTTTGTCTCCTATCTAAGCGACAAAACCCAAAAGCGTGGGCCATTCATTGTTGGTCTAACTACAGTTTCCGCAGTCGGCATGATCATTTTGCGCTGGGAGGCACAGGCTACTGTCAAGTACTTGGGTGTCTTCTTGGTATTGTGCGGTGCTGGGCCTTGTGGTCCAGCGTATCTCAGTTGGGCCATAAATAACTCGGCACCCTCTTCAGTGCGAGCTGTCACAAGCGCCTACATCATTACTCTAGGTACACTAGGTGGTTTAGTGGCAACGTAAGTTCTCCCCTCGCACTAAGTCACATCAAAGGATCAATGAACTGACTGAAAATGACACCAGCTGGACGTATCTAACACGAGATGCTCCGGAATACCACACCGGCTTCATCATCAACTTTGGTGGACAAATTGCCGCAACCTGCCTGACTCTTTTTGGAATAGGGTACTGTGCTTGGGAGAATAAGTCAAGGCAGGCGGGGAAAAGGGATGGTCGGCTGGTGGGCCTCACTGAGATGGAACAAGTCGAGCTTGGTCACGATCACCCATCATTCCGGCTCATGTTGTAGTTAATGTTGCCGAAGGGGGGTTGGGTTTATCGTCAGACTGGCGTCGTCTTGGAGACTGGGCTAGGCAAAGCGATATGTTTCGAAACTCTAAGTAAGAGATTGAAGGTTTAGGTGATCGACTCAAAACCACGATGCTTGCCTAAGCGGCCATATTACAAACTGATCTTACTGTGTGTTTGTTTTGTGACCTTCCTGTGGCTTTCACCCAAAATTGTCGCAGGCCTTACAACACAAACTATCAATTCTCAAATGAACGGTTAAATAAAGTGGTAGTATGGAACTTGCTGCTCGACACTAATCTGAATCTTTGGTATCAGCTCCGTAGATGGTTCTATGGTGGCAAGCCATTAAAGACGCCCAGTCCTTCTATCATCAACACATATCCTTCTTCCGAGGGCATGTCGTTCAATGTAGTAAAAAGTTCCAACTGCTTGGAAAAGTCAACGTGTGTCATTTTAGTGTGAAGCTCCCCCGTTGAGATCACTTCTGAGGAAAGTTGACTGGCCGTTAAGAAAGTGGTGCTTGATCCACCATCACTGTACTCGCTCAAGCTATCAAGTATACTCTCATCAGTTGAAACAACTGTCTCCTTACTTTCAGTGAATGCATCTTCGGTTGAAGCCTTCTCTATGGTTGAAGATAAGTCGATATCAGGAGGGGCTGGTATAGCCCACAAGATAGCGTCTATCGCCAGTTTTGCAGGCTCATGGGTATTCTGCATCGTGAGAAGGACTTGCAAACACCGCACGAAGCCTTCTTCAATCCCATTGTCTGTGTTCTCTCCCTTTATCCACGAGATTTTTGAAAAGACCCCTGCGGCAGACACAATAGCTATCAAGGTCAAAGCAGGAAGAAAGCGATCCAGCCCAGCTTCGCAGATTCCACCAGCCATCTGGGAAATCTGTAGTGCAGCACTGAGTAGACCAGTATCAGCCCCCTCTCCAGCCCCTATCAAGTCTTGACTGTGTGGAATACACGATAACGCAGATCGATGAGTGAGTAACATCATGCTCTGGAACAGGAGGTGAAGAACAGTACGATGTACGGAGATGGTGGAAAGTACAGCAATGCTAGAAGGCAGCGAGTGGCGACAACATTGTGGTAATGAATTGTGCCAATCTTTCAAACTCTGCTTCAAATTAATGTACCACTGGTTGTCGCCGAGTTGGGTACTGGGAGATCCCTGAACAAGAGAGGAGGCGGACACGTGGCTCTCATTGTGAGGTTTCACAGAGCGGTATGACTGAATAAAAGGATCCATGAGTTGACATAGACCGACGACCTCGATGAATAAACTTCCCAATGATTTTCGCATATCATTATCCAGTACGTAGCGGCACATGCTCTGTAGCGGAATGTGGTAGCCTCCAGGGATCAAATTTCCTTCGAAGTCGCTGTCCTCTAGTATCGAAACCTGGAAGTCATCACCCCTGATTATGGGATGTCGTTTCAAACCAAGAGATGTTAGTCGATCAGTGACATAGCATGACCACCATATCTTTCTGCGCAAGGTACGTTGTCGTATAGATAGCGAAGCTTGGTCAGAATCCATATGAAGTCCGGTTGCAAATGCTTGAGAGATTGCATTATCGATCCAGTGACAGGTATCTCTGTGATCGTCAGGCGAGTCATACCATGGGGTCATGAGCAGGAGGGATTGAGCGAGCACAAGGCGGTCAGTCTCGTAGTTTGAATCATAGAGCAGCTATGTATGAGGGTTAGACGTTGCTAACTCAATAAACATAAGAACACTTACACGAACTCTCTGAAAGAATGCCTTGCGCGCTTCTCTCCGAGAAGAAAATCCCGCCTTTTCTAAATAGTTTGTGTGCACATATGCTGCTCCAGCAAACATAACAGCTTGGTAGAGGAGCAAACTGATCTGTGCTTGTTTTCCACAATTTCGAACAGCTTCAAGAAACTCATCCATGTCAATTACAGGCATGAAGGGATGAACATAGTCGAAGAACGCCCGTAGGAGGGCATTTCTGAGTTGCTGCCCCGGTAAAATCAGGGCACCTTTGGACTTTAAGTATTCAATGTCGTGCGTCAAAACGCAGTTTGGTATTGGTATGATGAAGGGCTCCAAATACATCTCAGAGAACTTCTCCGACCTGTACTCCGTCGGAGAGTGTGTTGAGGGCTCAGTCAGCAAGGTTGCAGCGGTTAGCGGGCTGTAAGAAACCGCTTCAGGTGCAGACGATGGAAGTTCCAGCTGATTCGATGCTGGCGAGGTCAGAAGCAGCACTGGTTACATGCGTAGTTACATACAAGAATAAGTCGAACCTGGGTGGCAAGAGGTGTGAGCTGACGTATGAGGGCTAGAAGTGACATCTCGAGGCTTGTCGGGAGAAGACGTGGTTTTGTACAATCTTCCTATTGCCATTTGTTCTATTTGCATCAAGTTGCTGCTTTCTGCACCATGCCTTGAGGATCTGGAGGGTTTGACGCGAAAGTATCTATCGTGAAGCAGATCACATTAGCACTGACATAAATCTCGCAAAGGGATGGCCAAGAGATTAAGTTACCTATTAAATCGATCTCTAGAGACTACCACGCAGTCACAGCCGCCCCATCGGCAATTACCACATGGCCAGCCCTCAACAACGTCACACCTAACTTTGCGTGACCTGCATGCAAGACAAGCCCTGGATGCTCGGCGCCTCTTCTTGCCTCCTCTTACTGATTGCCGGTCAGCAACGACATTGCCATGCGGCGACGAATGAGTTTTGCCCTCTGCAAAGAGGTTAGAAGGAACAGAGGCAGCTGTGAGACCTGAGGCGGTGGGAGTATGAGTGAACGACATGACAAAATGGCTTCATGAGAAATACAAAGCAGACCTCAAGCTACAAGTACCATTATTTCAAGACAACACGGGCCACGCGACCCTAGAGCAAAAGCAAGATGCTTCCAATCATCCATCCCGGTCTTGCACGGAGAACTCCTGAGATCATGGGCAATCATCCACCAGAGCCGCAAGATTCTCAGGATTAACTTCCCTGGTACGCATGTCAAGATTCAATCAAACCGCCATGAGAGTGAGACTGGTATGTCTAGCATTTCACGACTAGGTGCTGCAATTCTCGCAAGAGGCCAACGACACCGAGAGCTACATCGAGAGTCGGGCTCGGACCGGTGAAGCACGGATTTGCCGTCCCCACCAATATTCGCCAATCAAGCATCGAGACGAAACATGGAAGCATGGCTAATTTCGGCTGGTGACTGGGAATACGAGAGCGCAGCGAGGTATAGGGTATCTTTCTGTTGTAGAGCACCCAACGCTTGTTGAACACTTAGGAATGAAGATTTCGACGGATTTAAAATAATTTCTAGATAGAGGTTGATTGTGATGACCGAGAGCACTCTTTAGCTATGGAGTACTCACATCTTAGTTGGACTTTCAGATGTATACATGTTAAGTAACTGTAGTATTAAACAGAGTGGTTTGCGACTAAAGAAAAGCATTTGTTGACGACGCAATTGAGAGGCAGAAAATTTTCAATATTTTTTATCCAATTCCCAATGTGACTTTCATTTCTTCGCGGCGCCACGGATGCAATACCAGCATTGCGACAACTCTAGCCTTGTGTGGTGTTTATGTGAAGCATCACCGTTAACAAACCATCTTTCCGTCAATATCACTATACAACACGCCGCAATGCTTTCATAAGACTATACTTAATTACATACCAATAGTGACTAGTTACAACCTTCCGGTACGTTTCCTGAGGTCCTTCTTTTCCCACTCTCGAAAAGCCTGAATGCTCTCGGCAACTGAGTCAAAAGCCAGCATAGCATACTTATATTCCGAGTTGGCAAAAGTAAATTCCGACGGAACAGGACCATTCTTTGAGGACAGGAGCCACTCATCTCTGGCTTCCTGCTCAGGGCCATCTGGCATATGGTACGTGTGTTGATTTGAAATTGCGCCCTGCACGTTGGTAGATGTACGAGCCTTTCTCAAGTTCTCATAGATCTTCAGCACTTGTGATAGCTGACTTGGATCTCGGGAATGGTAAGATTTGGATCTGTTTAGCAGCCCCAAAAGCTTGCCAAGGACAGCCCCGTCTTCGGCAGCCATTGCAGCACCTTGCGCCTGATATGGGAGGGTTGGATGGCATGCGTCTCCAAGGAGTGCGACCGATTTCTTTAAGGTATCAGCAAGAGGCCTTCCACAATTGACCTTGTGGCATCGTCAATACTTACACGAGTCCAGGTCTCGAGCTCTTTGAAGTGACATAACTTCCACTTCAGCACAGACGGAATGCATGAGATTATCTTGGTTAATCTTTCTTGTTGTTAGACGGTTCAGTGGAGAGATTAACAAAGTTTACAAGACGTACCTATTGTCCCAGCCTTCAAAGCTGCCTCTCATCTCGTTCAGGCTACCAGGTGCTTGACGAACATCCCTAGGGAGGTCGTCAGGTCGGAGGAGTACGAGGTTAAACTCTTTGCCGCCCTTCAACGGGTAGAACACGCAATGTCTACCTGGGCCCATCCAGCATGTGGCAGTCTTCTTCTGGATCAACTCATCTACATCGTGATCGTTGAGTTCCTGAAGGGTTTTCAAGGATATGGTGCCTCGATACGCCAGATCGCCAGTTTCCGCTGGCTGTAGGTCTTTCCCAAGCAAGAAGCTGCGGGCGCGAGACCATAAGCCTACAGCCATGTCAGCCATCTTGTTCATTGTTCTCGAGGGACACGTTCTATGCAAGGTGAACTGTAGAGTGCATCGTACCGTCTGCGCCAACAATGACATCGGCGGTGACCTTTTCACCTCCTACCAGATGAACACTCGAGTCTTCAAAGTTGATCGTTTCCATCTCGCAGCCGAGTCGCAGCTCTGCACCGGAGTCTCTTGCAGCGTTCCACAGTACTTCATGGTAGTCCGGCCTGGCGATGACCCTGTGCAAAGTTGTCAGAATTTTCAGCCAACTTTGTAATCAATGCACCCTCGCGTCTTACATCCAAGTGTCTCCAAGAGATTTGATAAGTTCATCCCCTCCATCAATCTTGAAGAGCAGTTTTCCGTTGGCGTATCTCAGATACTCGATGGAATCCAGAACGATAGCCTTGTTGATCAGGTTTGGTAAGACGCCTAACTGACGAGCTACCCTTGCGGCATTCGGCGGGATTTGGATACCTGCACCAACCTGTCAACAGATAAGAGTTAGCCATGATTGGAATGTAGCCATGATACGAGGCTTTTGCATATCATCGAGGAAAGATCTCTTACAGGAGCGAGGGCCGGTGCTCGCTCAAGGACGACCACATCGAGGTTCTCTCGTCGACATGCAATGGCGCACATCAATCCACCTATACCGGCTCCGATAATGACCACTTTCATTGCTGAATAATGCGAGATCCACTACTAAAGTTGTTGAATCAAATGGCTGATAGGTATGGGCGTAGTAATGTTGGAGGGTTAATTTAACATATTCTCGGCTGGAACGTCGTAGAAGGGTCGGTTATGCATGACCTGTGGCTTTCCAGTCCCTCAGGTGCAGCAGAAAGCCGGACGACCTTTTCTGGCCGGCCGCCGTACTTGACCGAGTGTGGAAGAGTGATGCACGGAAAAGCAAGGAATGCCGTTTTCTCAGTAGAACCCAGCACCGGCGAGGCCACGCCCGAACATCGAGGCTTGAACGCGCTTTGCCCCCTGGTGCAGTGGTCAAGCACCTAGGTAGGCCTGTAAAGGCAGCGGGTTCGGGACCCCAGGGGACCTAAAACCACTGACCCTCCGGTTGCGTGCGAGTGAGGTTTTTAGGTCAATATTAGATTCGGGTTTTTCCTCTGGCAGGCCTAGTTTTCCCTGCCCCTTGATTAGCTAATTTCCCCTGCTAGGGTAAAAGGCTAGAACTATCGCAAGATGTGTAGGAGAGTGTTAACCATAGAAGGATAAACAGTCTTAGCTAGCTCAGGTAGCCAATATACCACTGTTCACAAGAACGCGCTCTGCCATTGATTTCAAGGACACGAGACAGTTTCACCACAAGTTAAATGGATATAGAAAGGGTTCTTTTTACACTGAATATCTCATTTGAAGGTAACCGTGTTGTGTGTAAAGAGCGTGATTTAAGTGAACCACTGAGTTGCCAACGTCCCAACCACCTTCCGCCATATCCACCTACAATGCCTTTCGTGATCAAGAACGACCAGTTTTCCTGAGAACTGAGCAGTCCTGCAATATAATTCCTACAGCTCAACTGCCTGGCTTTCCAGTCAAGAAATTAAGAGGAACATCAGGACCCCAAATGTGAAGGGAATCGGGCGATTCCGGAGAGCGAGCGAAGGCGGTAAGCTCATTTACAAGATCACCATCGGAATAGTGCTCCAGAATATTGTCTGAAGTATCAAACCTGCTCATGTTAGTTCCAAAGTTATGTTGTTGACCTATTGACATCGGAAGGCAGAAGGGGCATGATCTTACCAGTAGTCGAAAATCTGACTACCCAAATTGTGACGACCGATACCCCAGCAGTTAGTATACCCCTTCGATGCGAGCCACTTGTGACCGAGGGCCTGCGTGTCGAAGTCGTTGACCTCAAAGCTGGCGTGGTGCACAAAAGCCTTTTCAATGTTTGGGCTCGCGCCTAGGAAGAAGCTCTTGATGTGCGTTAGCACGCAGACTTGCACTTCATGCCAAGATACGTACGTGGTGATCGGTGAACTGCTTGCCCAGATCAATATGCATGAAACAGGTTGTGTCGTCGCCGGTCTTTGGGTCGAAAACAGAATCGGTGGCTACCAAGTTCATGATCCCTGTATACCAGTCGAACGTTTTCTTGAAGTTGTGTTTGGGCACGAAGAATCCGTAATGACCCAGCTTATGGACAGGACTCGGCCCATTCTCGAATCTTAGAAATTGGCCCTGTCTGGGCTTCTCTATAGCTTTATTGGAGAACGGCTGTTCATTATTCAAGACTCGGGTTGCTTGGTCATCTTGCGTGTCTTTCAAAGTCTGGCCATGGATGAAGGTGACGGGAAACCCATTTGGATCAGAAATGACGACTTTCTTACCACCACCAGGTCCCTCAGCGTCTTGGATCTGGGACGCATCCGGATGAGCAGCAGCTATTACAAGGTCGTTTGCCGAAGCAACCGCCCAAGTGGCCCCCAAGAAAGCGCGACGAGAGCCAGGGGCTTGTTCGGCAACATAGACATAAGGGTCACGGCCGAAACCTCCGAAATAGATACGTTTATCTTCTCGAGAGACCTCGACTAGCCCGAAATCGAGTAGGAACTGGGTGGCCCTCTCAAGGTTCGGGTGTTGGTAGTGCACTGAGACAAGACGGACAACGGTGATCTTCTGGAGCGGAGCCATGGTGGATTTGTGATAACACAATGTGGAGACTGGGTATAAGATCGAGTAAAGGATGATGCAAGGCTTGCAGCCGTTTCTCAAAACCGTAAACACTTGTATATGTCTCCCATAAAATAAGGACAAGTCTCTCGGGGTCTCTCGGCATTTGGCCGGTAGAGCCGTGAAGGCCGTGATCAACAGTAACGCGGGGATTTACCTCGCCCTTGTTAACTTTAAACATGTTCATATTAATATAATTAGGTTCCCGTTTCTAGTTTCAGCGTTCACTGGCAAAAGATCGACGTCGAGAAGCTGTACCAAAACTCAAACCGAAATGGCGTTTCAGAAGCTTGTGCGCTTTGAGGAGAACGGCACGTATCATCACGGCAATCTTTTAGAATCCATCAAAAACAGTCACAAGATCGAGGAATTGTCCGGAAACCTGGCCGATGGATTTCGATCGACAGGCAAAGTTACTACAGCTTCAAAGGTAAACGCTGTCAAGGTTTCGCCAAGAGACAGGGGTTGACAACTTTCGGTAGCTGATCTGCCCACTCGAGTCCGCGCCTATTATCATTTGTGTGGGATTGAACTATCAAAAACATGCAACCGAGGCAAATGTAAGTCTGCAACATGAATTCAAAAGAATCACTCACGTCTCGTTCCAAGCCTTTGGCTTCATAATCTACCGTTCTCAATCAGAAGCTAAGACGCCCATCATTAGCTGCCCGTTCCCAAATATCCTGTGCTTTTCACGAAACCCAGCGACGCCTTGGCTGGTCCTTTAGACGATGTCCACGTACACAAAGATGCTCAATCTCATCTAGACTATGAAGGAGAACTGTGCGTTGTGATTGGTAGAGACGCAAAGAACGTATCTGAAGAGGATGCATTGGACTACGTGCTGGGTTACACGGCAGGAAACGATGTCTCGGCGAGGAACTTCCAGATCCCAGAGGCTTCTGGAGGTCAGTTCTGTTACGCCAAGTCATTTGACGGGTTTGCCCCCATCGGCCCTGTCATCTGCACTCCTGAGATAGTGCCAGATCCCCAGCTTCTGCAGCTCAAGACTCTGGTCAACGGAGAGGTGGTGCAAGAGACAAGCACAAGCGACATGATTTGGTCGGTCCGACAAATTATTGCTCATCTAAGCCGGGGAACTACTGTTCGGCGTGGAACAGTCATAATGACGGGAACACCTTCTGGGGTGGGTTACTTTAGAGGTCGATTTCTTGAGAATGGTGATGTTGTAGAGGTTGAGATAGAGGGCATCAGTAAAGTTTCAAACCGCATAGTTTTCGAGCCTTGAGCATAAGCAATAAGAATCTTGTTTTAGCTTTGACTAAGTTTCGTGTAGCGTAGTATTGGGCGCCGTTAGGTAGAGTTTTGCTGCTCTAATATTTAGGTTTGAAAGACGAGGTCTACCTAAACCAGGTCAGATATGACCTCGTGATCAAGCAAGGATGGAAGGCTCAACCAGGGACCTGGTTCACCGCGTTCCTGCCTGTACCGCCTTCTCAGCAAGACGCTCAATGTCATGCAGATGGCCTTGATCAGTTGTAACCGGCTGGAACAACTTAGTTGCCTCGGTAGATTGCCGTTGTATGAGGGCAACGTCGGCGAACGGCTTGTCATTCGTGGGTACGGACAACCACGGCAGATGAAACGCGCCGGGAATCGGTCAAGCACGCCGCTTGGGCCGCAAACTCATGAGCCTCTCGGTCTTTATAGCCCGGTTTTGATACAATAACCCTAATAGAGTTCGGCAGTTGGATTTCTTTAGAAACAGGATATTTCACATGAGCACAAGCCAACTCTATGGTGGACGTCGATCTGTCTAGTTATCCACTACTTAGCAGTGGGTATTAACGAGCCAAGATGGCACAGAGTTCGTCACTTCAAGTTCCCCTCCCTTCGGGCGCAAGCTGGAAATATCCCCATCCTGAGGGGTCCCGGCTAGATGTTTTTCGCAGACGTATCAATCGATTGTACAAGCTCGACCTCAAGACTTATGACGAACTGCATCGATGGTCCGTCGAGTCTATCGAGGACTTTTGCCGCGAGGCCTGGGTGTTTTGCGGCATCGTGTACAGTGTTGCTCCGCAGAAGGTTGCTAACGGTATTACCACCATGTGGCCGCGTCCGGAGTGGTTCCCTGGCGCTCGAATTAACTATACAGAAAACCTCCTATCAGTAGGCTTGAGTGCCCACCCAGATTCGATTGCTATTTCGGCCTGTCGCGAAGCTGGAATACATTGGCAGCACTTGAGCTGGATGGAACTTCGTTGTCAGGTGGCGCTTTATGTGAGCGCTCTTAGAGCGGCTGGCGTAACGACTGGTGACCGCATCGCAGGTTTGTGAACCTTGAAGACCTTATCAAAGAATACTACACTTGTGTTGATCTAGGGCTGACATAACTTCGCGTGCTCGGTCAGGCGTCTTGACCAATTCTGTTGAAGCTGTTGTTCTTCTTCTCGCCGCAGGGGCAATTGGCGCCATTTTTTCCTCCACTGCACCTGACATGGGGGTCGAGGGGATCGTGAGCAGGTACTCACAAGTCCGACCCAAGATTCTGTTCCTGGATACCGAGGTGTTCTACGCAGGCAAGCTGCGGGTTCTGAAAAACAAGTTCAAGGCGGTGGTGGCAAGGCTGAGGCAGGGGGTCCCAGAATTGGCAAAAGTCGTTGTTGTCACTGGCAAGGGTTGGGCCGAGGAGTCATGGTGAGCACATATCCTCACATGTGTTGTGTGATTAAGATGTCTAACCCAAGAGTGTTGACGGGGACAGTGTCTCTCTGGCTCAGTTCCTCCACGTACCGGTCCAACCGCTGCGGTTCGTGCAACTACCATTTGACCATCCGATCTACATTCTCTACTCGTGAGTATCGTTTATTATCTTGTCCCACACCGTTTCAGAGTCACTGACCTTTATCAGCTCAGGCACAACAGGGGCCCCAAAGTGTAAATGTTCCCATACCAAACCTTGCAACTGGACCATTCTCTTTAACAGGCTGCTTTAGGTATCTGCCATTCGGGTGGGGGGGCGTTGCTTCAGCAAAAGAAAGAGTTCATACTCGGCAGCGACATGACAGCGGATTCTGTCTACTATCAATACACAACTGTAAGTCAGTTTCAGTATGTTCATCAATGAAAAGTCAGACACTGACCCGATCCGTCAATCAGACTGGCTGGATGATGTGGAATTACCTAGTTGGGTCTCTCAGCGTCGGTGCTAGGATAGTACTCTATGACGGAAGTCCGCTGTACCCAAGTCCGGCCGGTCAAATCCGACTCCTTGAAGAGCAAGGGTAAGTGATTCATATCAAGCATCCCGTAATAACCTAGTAACTCGACCGAGCATTGAACAAACAGTTGACCGTTTCAAGGGTGACTCACTGGGGAACCAGCCCCAAGTTACTGGCAGCACTGAAGCAGTCAGGTTGGAAGAAATCTTTCGACTTGGAAAGTCTCCAGCTTGTTGTTTCTTCAGGATCTCCTCTATCTCCAGAGCTCTTTAGATGGTTCTACTACGTGTTCCCTCTCCACGTCGGCCTGTTTAGTGGATCTGGCGGAACCGATCTTGTGGGTGGAAGTAAGTTTTACACCATACAATGTCTGCGACGGCATCTGACGATCTGAGTAGTCTTGAATGGCAACTTTCTCACACCCATTCACGAAGGAGAGCTCGCATCCGCCCAATTGGGTATGCGAGTCGAGATTTGGGATAGCGAGGGGAGGAATATTGGAAGCACCGGTGAAGCAGGTGAGCTGGTCATTACTACGCCCTTCTTTAGCATGCCAGTTGGTTTCTACGGAGAGGATGGTGAGACCAAATATCGGAAAGCCTACTTTGACAAATTTCCTGGCGTTTGGTGCCATGGCGACTTTGTCAAGATGAATCCAGCCACCAAAGGATACGTTATCCTCGGCCGTAGTGACGGAGTTCTAAATCCAGGAGGTTGGTGCATCGTGACATAAGCTTAAGCTGCGATAAAGTCATTAACTTGCATCACAGGTATTCGTTTCGGAACAGCAGAACTCTACAGTATAGTGGAAACATTCGCAGATGTCGAAGATTGCATAGCAGTAGGACGACGCAGGCCAGACGATACTGATGAGCAGGTGATTCTCTTCTTGAAGATGAAGGTTTCAACCTTCAACAAAACCAGGAGCGGCATTCAAGATGCGATTCGAAGCCAGTTAAGCCCTCGTCACGTACCAGCCCATATCTTTGAGGTCAAGGACATTCCCTACACTTTGAACGGCAAGAAACTGGAGACTGTTGTTAGGGACATTGTCTGCAAGTCAAAAGTCGGCAACCTTGGCTCAGTGTCAAATCCTGAATGCTTAGACGAATACAAGAAGATTGCAGATCTACCAGATGAGACTGCAACTTCAAGACTATGATGACAGTAGCTGTGAGTAGCGAAGAGAATGAGGCACTTTCTAGTAATCGCGAACCTCGATGTTTTCTTTAATGGGAGAATTGATACGATATATTACTTGCGCAATACAAAAAAACAGGAAGCATTAGTCTGCTATGTATCGAGCCATAATGATGACAATCATTTTTAGCCTTGCGCCAATTAACTGATTCGTGCTACAGCTGCAAATAGTTGAAATGCTGGTTAGAGTCGCACATATCTTCGAGTTGAAGCTGGGCACTCCAGTCGTCAGTTACATCCAAGCGAAAATCAGTCATCCTGTCGAGTGCTGCCGCGTCGAATTCATGCGTGTTGAATTGTCCCTCTGGATCGTCAAGCTGTTTGGGCAACTCCAATAACTCAAGCGATTGATCAAAGATAAACTCTCCTACGGCTGCTCTGTCTTCGTGACTCGAACTCACTTCACTGGTCTGCGATACTACTTGAGGTGCTGACTTGTTTCGTCTAGCAAGATCGGGAAAGAAGACGAGAAATCGTTTCGCCAATATCAGTTCCTGTTCCGACAGATTACCACGACGCCTTAACAGGTGGACAATGTCTGTAATTGTGTGAGCATAATCTCTTCCTCGGACATGACGGAGATGCTCTTACCTCTCAATATAGGGCCCAGTTTCCAGACAGATCCATACTGGGAAAGAATCAACAAGGTCATCTCTGAGTTGGAATTCAGAGATTCAATAGGCTCTGTTGAGGTCTTTGCAAGGCTTGCTTGGGGTGCCAATAGCGTACATGCGAGGAACGGGTGGCTTAGATTGACGGTTTCAGGATGCCAGTGATGGATGATACGACAGAACTCGCGTGTATATGATAGGACACACGCTTCTTGATGGTTGACGGCTGAGAAGACACAGGTACGAGCCGAAGCTAGCATCAAGTGTATGCCAATGATCCAGTTGTATTTGGCAAAGTTGTTCGTGTCGAATAGGCCCGTGTGTGTCCCTAAACTAAATCGCTGAGTCACGGCAAGGTTGAAGCAGGTAAGGGCGTCGATGATCTCATCTTGGTCGCCCTGGCGAGTCCTGCTAGCAGACTTGGTTTCGTAGGCGACTGCCATAAGGTAGTTTGCTACTATGAACCAGGCTCGCTCATCCTGGTTCGGTGAGTCCACCAGACTCTTCCAGGCTTCTGATGGTCTTGTCCCCAACAGTGAAGACTCGACAGGCTCTCTAGCGAACCATGCCGCATCGCTAACAGGAAGCAGCACGGCCACGCTTTCGCGGTTGATTGCGATGGGGCGCCTCGCAATTATTGATAGAAAATTGTCAAGTTCCCAAACGACCCAGAACAATCTCCTCCGCTCCTCTGTCTCCGTCCACTCTGCAACATCCTGCCACGTGTCGTACTCCTCGTCCATGTTGCAAAGATCAAGGTCATAAGCCATGCGGACGCAGACGCCGGCGAGGATCCAGGTTCGGTGGCAGGGGCCGGCGGTGGCCAAGTTCATGGCCAGGAGGATGCAGCCCTGAAGATATCTTACGCTTGGCGGTTCTTCAGCTGCCCGGAGCTTGCCATATAGAACTGTTGCCTTTTCCATGAACTGGTTGCCGCGATCCGTTGCGGGTGTGTTGCTGAAATGTGCGTTTGATGAGTGTCTTGCAGCGAGACTAAGCATCCCACATATCAAAAGGCCATCTTGATCGGTAAATTCGTTGGGATTGTGAAAGCTCGACGAGTTTTGGCCGACATAGTCGGCTAAGAAGTTGGGACGGTGTAGCAACGGGAGCCAAGGCTGAATTTTGTCGAAGTACAGGTGGATCAGCTCAATGGCTGTCTGTTCGGGAATGGTGAGCCACTCGACGCTGCGGTTCAACGGACGAGAACAGCTAATAGAGGCCTGGTCGTCCTTGGGATCGAGAGGTGGGGTTCTTGGGAGTGAGCTTCTGCGGTGGTTGATTTGATCACCGTCTGTCTCGCCTGAGCTTGATGTTCGAGACGGTGGGATATTCATGGGCGTGTCTGCGTGATTGCTGCGCGATGGTCCTTCATCCAAAGACCGCGGGGACAAATCCTCGAATTCATGGTTACCGTCGCTCAGCCTCGACTCGAGTAGGTCGACAAGGCGTTCTGTTTGAACCATGAGTAAGTGTGGCGAGAAACGTCGTCAACACTCTAGAGTAACACCTACCGAGCCTTTGTGGATCAACATTCTGCCTCTTGCGATTGTGTGGTCGCTTGAATGTTGGGGATTTTCTCTTGGTAGGGAACGTGCAACAGCCGCCAGTTCTCTGGCAGAGTCCACATACGGGCAAAGTCATGTCGCCTATCCAGTCAGTCAGGTCTCTTCAAGGTGTGTTTGGGTACTTTGGGCACATTTTGTCTTTTTTCTTCTCGTTTACAAGTATTCAGCGTCAGCAAAACACGCACTACAGAACGGGGAAGCTCGGTCTGAATGGGCGTGTTACTGTACCGTCGGCACTCAAGGCAGGCTCGATGGCCCTTGAATGAAGCAGAGGGCTGATAGTGGCTATGCTGGACCGCATCGTTTTGTACGAAGATTGTCTCCAGGTTGTTTGGTTCAAGATCCATCGGCGGCGGGATGGCGCCGTTCTTTGAACTCCGAGACGGCGAAGAACACAATGAAAGGCGGTAGGCGTGAAGAAGTACGTCGCTACTCCAGAGACGTCTTGCAGGGCAGTGGTTAAGTGCCACTCAGCGAAATAATAACCTGGGGATAACGTCGTCGGTAGGATGGATACGGCTGTTGGCTGGGTAATAAGAGAAGAGGAACAAAGTTGGGACAAGCTCCCCCAGGTTGTGGGCAAGCTAGGTTAGGTAGGACAAGAAACGCGGGGTTAACAACGCTAAGCTCATTGAGGAATGGCATGAAAATCAATCTCCTTTTTATCCCTGACGATCTATCCGTAAGTTGCAGCAGCGTTACAAATCAACGGCACATCCAGTTTTCGTTCCCCTAATTAGTTAGCCTCTATCCGTACTTCCGCTTCCGCTGACTGAAGTTCTTGGCAGAACAGTCTCACGTGATTCAATACAGTGGTTAGCTGAGAGCCTGGTGTGTCTGGGCGGGATGTCTCGCCAAGATGCGTGTGCGATATGACAAACAATCATCTATATCCTCGATTACCTGACTGTTCTTAGTCACACCGATAGACAAAAGGTACTGTCTGCTCCGCCCAAAAATCAACAGTTGTCATAACAATTTGTTCCCCCCAGAGTTCTGATGCTGGCAACGCGTCGTCGATAAGATATTCAAAGTGGGCACGGTCAATCACGGCGTTCCGAGCCGAAGGTGGCCGTATAGCAGCATCTCACGCGAAAGGGTCCCAAGGGCCAGCCTTGAAAGCCGTGGCAGTTCCTAGCATGTCGCGGTGCCCTGGCATCTGGACGCCTGACGTAGGTAGACGTATGCTTGATAAACCATGACCGCTATAAAATCACGGTCCGTAACTTATAAACAGTTAGAAATGCACAGAGATATTGGTATGCCACACCGTAGACTGCACTTGGAAAACCGTAAACAACCTTCTCTAAGCCCCAGTCCTCAAACAACACAATGGTAGGCGCCTTTATCAAAAGTCTTCCTCAACATGCAGAAACAGCACTAACCACAGGCTGCTGTATTGGCGGACACAGTCCAATACGCATAAGTCCACAGTCTTGATAGTCGGAGCCGGTCCAGCTGGCATGCTCCTCGCCTGGCAATTGGCGAGGAACGGTGTTCCAAGCATTCTGATTGAGCGCAATCTAACAACGACCAAGTGGCCCAAGATGGACATTACTAACTGCAGAAGCATGGAGCTCTTCCGAAAGCTAGGCATCGCCTCAGGCCTACGAGACCAAGGTGAGTCAGGGTAGTAGAATTCGTCTGAGTTGCAGATTGTGTGTAACAGATCGGTATCTTAGGAGTTGATCAGCACCATTCTTTTAACGTCTTGTTCAGCACCGGCTTGTCCGATGGCGGGGAGCTCATAAGTAAATGGGTGGGTTGAACATTCGAGTAGACTAATGTGACTGCCCTGACATGAAGAACGCAGGATCTTGCGTCGCCAGATGAGTGGAGGGCTCGTATCAAAGCCCAGAACGATGGATCTATGCCGAGGGAGCCATATCAGCGATGCAGCCAGAGTATCTTTGAAGCTTGGCTCAGACTTCAGATTGAAGAGGAGCCACTGATTGATTTGATCTTCGGCCTTCGATTCGAGAGTTTCTTGGAGACTGATGGTGGTGTCGAATCTATCGCTGTCAGTGTCGTTGATGGGGCCAAACACACAATCTCAAGCGACTACCTCGTCGGCTGTGATGGCGCCGGAAGCAGAGTGCGCAGGTGCCTGGGTATTGAAATGATCGGCGGGCCAACGTAAGTGTTCCCATGATGAAGAATCATGGTATGAGTTAATACGGTTCTCATCTGATCTGACACACCTTCATAGGCCAGCAGCCATGTTTCTGGTGCACTTTAAATCTCGAGACCTGTCTGTGCTACACAAGCAAGGACAGTTTTGGCACATCTTCTTTACAACCGGAAGCGTCATCATATCTCAAGACGAGACCGACACCTGGACTGTGCACTTGCCAATCTCTCTTGACACTGATTGGAAGTCGCTAGACCCTGAGAAGGTCATTGCCGAAGCACTTGGAGGGTCCGTTGCCCCTTGTCCTATCAAGGTTGACGAAATCCTTGTGTCAAGCAGCTGGCGTCCCAGTATATCTATCGCCGAGCACTATAATTCTGCCAGTCTCCGGGTATTCCTATCTGGTGACTCAGCGCATCAGAACATCCCGACTGGAGGCTATGGCATGAACACGGCCGTAGGCGATAGCTTTGACCTGGGCTGGAAACTCTCAGCCGTCATCAACGGCCAAGGCGGAAGTCACTTACTACGCTCATATGAGTTTGAGCGTAGACCTGTTGCCATTCAGAACATTGAGAGGTCTGGGGTGCACTTTAAAGTGCACCAAGAC
Source organism: Fusarium continuum (assembly GCA_013184455.1). Lineage (NCBI taxonomy): Eukaryota > Fungi > Ascomycota > Sordariomycetes > Hypocreales > Nectriaceae > Fusarium > Fusarium continuum. The sequence goes on along the minus strand of JABCKB010000650.1, from coordinate 6,984 downwards.
TACGTTACATGGGTTGCTGAGGCAGGCTCAGCCATCTTGTCACCGCTTTCGAGCCATGGAGAAGAGGTCAAAAATCGCCTCAGACGTCATGTTCAGGAGCATCAGGGTGAGAATCAGGACCATGGAATCGAGATGGGCTACAGACACAACGGCTCTCCCATCATTCTGAGAACGGATGATGCATCAGAAGAGCCCCAGTGGAACTTCCGCAGCTACGTCCCATCAACGTGGCCTGGCGCGCGTGCTCCTCACGTATATCTCAAGGATGGGGAAACGAGCATATTTGATCTTTTCGGAAAAGGATTCACTCTGGTTGATTTCAGCAAGAATGGTGAGTGGGCAGCCCGGTTTGCTGCAGCTTCGAACCAACTTGGTGTGCAGCTGAAGCCTGTTCACCTGTCGCTGGAGACTCATGCACGAAAAATCTGGGGTAGAGACGCCGTTCTCGTCAGGCCTGACGATCATGTTGCTTGGAGACTGCCTCTCGTTGGAAAAGACATCGATGTTGTACGTGTTCTGGAGATTGCGGCTGGCTTCGATGCTGTCGATGAGAGCGAAGCCGATAGCATCGCACAAGCCTCTCAAGTTGTAAGAAAATCCGGCTTCACTTCCACTGTCGGAAACGTGAAGCAAGCAGCTGCTGCTCGCTTGGCCGCAACATTCCAACAATGATCAAACGTAGGAACATCGGGGATGGAACTTTTGGAAGAAAAGCGAGGACGCGGCAAGAATGCTCCTCCATTTGCTTACATTTTTGAAGATAGTAAACCCAATTATAAAACATGTATTAGTCACAGCGAAAGCGAAGGATCAGAGATCGACCACACTCTACACAATATTTGGTGCATGAAGATCTTACGGCCCGAAACTTTTAGGTTTCTGGCTGTTGCGTTACGGTAACATTTCCCAATGACACTTGTAGTGCACAGTTTCAAGCTCATACCATACATAGCCTTTCTGTGCATCATGGTGGTTGCCCAAGTGCTATTGCTGCATTCGCCAACCGTTGAAACTGCCGCCATCAAGCTTTACCTCGGCTCACGGTCAAGATCCTGCCTTGGCTTCTCGCAATATAAAGTATGTGGGCCCGGAAAACACGGCGAAGCTGGGAACTCCGCGCGAGATAGACGCAATGCTTCAACGGACCTAGTGGTTCTTAAGACCAGCGAGACCCCATCAACAATGATATGGATCAAATCACATGACACAGTGCAAACATGGAGGATTTAGCATTTTCAGGTACGTGACTCAGTCTCGCCCAGTTTGCTCAATGCTAACTATGAAGTGACGAGCGCTCTGGTGGGAACAGTTGCCACAGGAATGTATCTCGAGGCAAAATACAATTTCAGTGAGGATCTCAGGGTGTTGTCCAAGATCAAGAGAGCCCAGAAAGCATACGCACTGGCCGGTGGGTAGCGCCTTAGCCCTTAGATAATAGTTGCCCGGGTTGACAAGTCTTAGAAAAGCAAAATCGCATATCTATGTGGTATGCGTTCAGGGATACGTGTAAGAAACAATGGAACAGTAGAGCAATCTGGACAAGAGAGCGCTCTCTATCGTATGGAGATCTTTATCTCCAAACTGTCCAGTATGCAAACTGGCTGTTGGAGCAGGGAGTACGTCCAGGCAACCCGGTGGCCATCTACATGAGAAACGCTCCCGAGTTCATTATGCTGTGGTTCGCAGCTGTCTGCATTGGATCGTTTCCGGCTTTGATCAATAACAATCTGGAAGGCGAAACATTAGTCCACTGCATGGATATCTGCGAGGCTAAACTGCTTCTCACCAGCCCTGACGAGGACTGCCAAGGCCGCATTGAACGATCAAAACACAGCATTGAGAGTAGAGGAATAAGAATCATCAACTTGGATGAAGGAGTGAACCAAGAAGTGGCCAGCATGCGATTAGAAGCTCCCTGCGACACTTATCGGGATAGCGTCACTGGAGAATTTCCTTTTTGTCTTGTTTACACAAGGTAAGTCTCGTCACACTCGATACATGTATGCGCTTGGCAAAGCTAACACTTGAAGTGGCACAACAGGAACTCCTAAAGCATGCCCAGTAAGGCATCGCAACTTTAGGTCTCCTGGGTTTCACATGGAGCCCTCTTACGGAAGCATTCCTGGCAGTTCTTGCTGGTACAATCCGATGCCGCTCTACCACGGCACTGGCGGTTTTACTTCTGTCTGGACACTGTTGTCAGGAGTTGGCATTGCCCTGGCCCCCAAGTTCTCAGTGACACGCTTTTGGAACGATGTCCACGACTCCGGTGCCACCCACTTTCTGTACGTGGGAGAGACCATCCGTTACTTGGTCAACTCTCCTCCGCATCCCCTCGAGCGAAAACACCAACTCGTATGTGCCTATGGTAATGGACTGAAGCTGGATGTTTGGAAGAAGTTCCAGGAGCGATTTCAGATTCCTGAAGTAGTTGAGATCTTCAACTCCACCGAGGGAATGATCGGACTCGTCAACTGGGATCGTGGCTCCAACCGCGTGGGCGCTGTTGGTCACCATGGTCTCGTCATGAGAACTTTTCTTCACAACACCTACGTCCCTGTCAAGATTGATCAGGGTACGGGAGATGTTTGGAGAGATCCAAAAACAGGGTTTGCGCAGCGTGTGCCTTACCAAGAGGGCGGTGAAGTGCTAGTCGCCATCCCCGACAAACAAGCGTTTGCTGGATATTGGAAAGCCCCAGAAGCGACCGAGAAGAAGTTCATCACAAATGTGTTCAAGAAAGGCGATCTTTACTACCGAACTGGTGACGCACTGAGAAGGACGCCTGACGGACTGTGGTACTTTATGGATCGACTAGGCGATACGTTTCGATGGAAGGCAGAGAACGTATCAACGGCAGAAGTATCAAGCGTTCTGGGCCACTTTCCCGGCATCGAGGAGGCCAACGTCTATGGAGTCAACCTCCCGAACCACGACGGCCGCGCCGGATGCGCCGCTATTCGGCTCAGCCCCGGCATTGCAGATGGTTTCGACTTTCGGGCTCTACTGAAGCATGTCTCTACTCATCTTCCTCGTTACGCGGTCCCTGTTTTTCTTCGCCTTACTCAAATCAACTCTCATATTCACAACTTCAAGCAGAACAAAGTCCCGTTGAAAAAAGAAGGTGTGGATCCTAGCTTGATGGGTACTGAGATGCCTGGGGCTGCAAACGATGAATTATTCTGGCTTGCACCAAAGAGTGATACGTACGTGCCTTTCAGGCAGCTGGAATGGGATAACTTGATTAATGGGAAAGCTCGGCTGTAAAGCGCTGTTCCTTGACGTCGTCAGTTCAGCTCTTCTGGTCTATAGACTCTGGTTTAACGATCGTCACTTTGCTACCACAAGAGGATTCTGTAGTTGAATTAAATTCCGCTGCAGCTATGTTTCTGAGTTAATGTTCACAACGAAGTTACAGCCTACTGTGGCACACAAGGTCGACCCGCCGATTCAAGGCGTTTCTCTTATTTCGAGGTTGGTCTTGGCTTCGATTCTTGCAGCATCGTCAGAATAGAAGACTTACATCGCCAACAGCGCCACATGGACTTGGGACTTTCAACCTACGACGTTCATAACGACAATTCTGGCATCGTATATTCAACAGCATAGCAGCCTATCATAAACACGCGCCCTGGCTGCATAATTTGGGCTATGAGTAGACCACGAGAGAGCAGTGCTGACCGTTTTTTCAGACTTCTTGCCCAACGCGTTATACCACATAATGTTATAACGCACCATGATTTTCACTTCGGAAGCAACCATGCCCTTACATCATATTGCCTTCTGGATCGCTCACAGCGTACGAATAATTCTCTCAACCTGTGATAGCCTGCTCTGTCACTGGCGGTAACGGTTTCTACTGAGCTTCGGCATTTGATTTTGCCTGTTCTTGTCGACTGGATGTTCATCGAGGGGATCGGGGAGGTCGTATCTATACCTCTCCAGGTGGAGAACATATCTGCAGTCCGAGTGGAACCGCTGTCGGCCCTTTGGTGGAATGATGGAAGATCTTCTCACAATTTGCTTAGTGTTTCTTCCTGCGGTGAAGGCTCAGCCCCAGGTGGTACGTACAAGAGGACAGCGGCAGCTTACGACACGAGGTACGCTTGAATATTCGAAGAAATTGAGAATTATGAGCTCCTGGGAGAAAATGGTTGGGTGAAGGCGCCAGCGGTGACGAGGCTGACAGCTTTGATGTTGCATGCGGCAGTCCGCAGAACATCGTGGCTGGCAGCTAGCACTGGTCGGTCACCTTGATGATTATGGGGTAGGAACCGTTACGTGCACCTGTGATGCCTCAACTTATACTTACTCTTAAGGTGGTCTTGTTATGCCAAGATCCAGATGTTCGCCAACTAAACAAGTAAACAGTTCTCGACTCCGATATTGATAGACCAGTATTGGGAAACAGCTAACGCTCCAGGCCATGTATTAAATCGCAGTTAAATTGTCAAGCCCCCACTTGTGATTTGGCGACAAAGTCCTTGCGCTATACGAATCCGATTGCTTACACAACTCTCAACCTGTAAAAGTTATTCTTTCACCCTCGACTACCTTCACCGCCAGTTGTACAATTCTTGTACCTCACCCGCAGGAGCTGAAGCAGATTCTTATACCTGTGTCAAGGGAGAAGAGTCATTTTTGCAGTAGCTCTTAGTCATAGGGTTGATCTACAGCATAATAGTCATGACCTTGTGGGATTTAACGTCTAGGGGTTAGGCTAAGAATACAAGCATTAAGTAGAATCTCTTCCTTAACAACTGGTAAAGCCGTATTTGTTCTCCGGGTGCAACATGGTAATTCCCGTGAAGTCTTCCAACTTCCGATACTTCATGTCTGACGCACGACTTGAATGAGATAGGCTTTTCTCGAGGCTCACTGAAGCCCCAGATCTTTTGTTTATCAATCATTTCATACCCTGGGCAAGATACTCCTTAGTATTCGAGGAGGTCTCGACCTCATTATAGAACCATGGTTCGTCCGGCATCTCATTTTCCTCCTTGGTAACCAGGAGCGGACGTCCCTTGTAGTCGACACGAATACCCGGATAAATGAAGCTGCGCCACATGTAAAGCAGTATGTTGGAGCTCTCTAGGCTCGGCGCGATGTGAGGCGCAATGAGCTCCTTGTGCTTCTGCGGCAGGACGGACCAGTGAAGCCCAGGGTGCAGGTGATGAACGGTGTGGTATCCGTTGTTGAAGCATAAGTAGTTGATGGTGTGGCCAGTAAAGTTGCGCGCAAAGTTATATCTGGAGCTCATATCGCACCCGTCGTGTTGAAGAAAGTTCAACGAGAGGATGCAGTACTTAGCGTAAAACTGTGGCAGCAGAGCAAACCATATCCAGCGGCGCCAATCTATCAGGATGAGCACTGAAGTAGTGCCCCAAACAGCGATCTCCTCAAGCCGGCGCTGCTTCACGATGGGTCGGTTGAGACGGGCCTGAGCCTCAAAGTACAACTTGTCATCCTGGTTCCCCGACAAGACGACATGCCAAAAGAACAGCAGACCGTTCAAGAGGTTCCAGCTATATCGAACCTTGGTGGTGCGCACTATTCATCAGGAGGGATAATTAGCGCCGTGGACGGTATGGAGCTTGAGATTTTTCAAGTCTGTTGTTTAGAGTGCATGAGAGTTGATCCCTCGAGGCAAGGGAAGGGGGGGGGGCGGAAAGGAATGGCAGTGAAGCACTTACTAACGTCTCTTGCTTGTTGGGGGTACTTATGGTGAGACAGGTTGTGGCCTGGTACGAAGATGGAGACTGGGCCGCCATACTGTAGAGACAAGCAGATCTGGTAGAACTTGTTCCAGTTCTTGCTCCAGAATACGGGCAGATGAATAGCATTGTGCGTTGTCACGGCGCCCATGAAGGAGAGTTGGAACAGCGCGAGCCACAGCGTAAAGGAAAGTAAGCCACCCGTGAACGGCGATGTGAAGCTCTGCCATGTGATGAGGAAGACGGTGAAAAATAGTGCTGTGGACACAAGGCACCGGACGTCCTCATTGTGTCTCATCAGCGGCTTTTTGGCAGACGGCACTGGCTTTGACAGTTGTGGGAGCGCCTGGGTCGATTGTACGCCTGTCATTGTCTCGGCCATTGTGCTGTGAAGAATCGGAATAGTCGTTGCACGTCAGAACAAGGGTTAGTTGTGAGTGAGAAAAGGGGCTAGAAGACAGAGAAAATCTTGCACACTGGGGATTAGATAATTTGTACCATGCCTGGTGTAGCCAATCAATATCATGATCTGCTGAGGCGGGCTGATGGTTCTCCATATTTGCATCTCCTCGTACTCGTACTACGTGGTACGACACGCAGCCCCATTTCAGCGTAGTCAGCTTACTTTTGCGCCAGGGCTACGATCACCTGCCAGATGCGTGCTAGCCTATGCTACTCTCACCTATTACTAACGACAAATGAAGTTCGTTTCTGACTGTTCTTAGTGTAGATTATCAGTAGGGAGTAGTATCAAGCTATTTAAGCTAGCATTTAGGTAAGCTATGCATAAATTACATTTTTTAATATTTTAATATTGATTTTTTCCAGGTTCCTAACTTTCTATGCATCAACGCCCGCAGGGGTTAGTGACCATTAGTTTCCACATTTCCACTCGCATATCGCGAATTACTTCTTACCCTATAGCTGGTCTACTGGTGCACAAGTGTAAATAATCACCATCCCTGAGGGTTATACTTAGCTGGTGGTTACTGTAAATCCAAAAGCCGGTGTATCCGTTCCTTTCTTGTAAACACCTAGTCCTCGCGGGAATTGCATTCACCTCGATCCTCACGAGCCTAACAAGCATACAGCCTGTCCAAGCCTTGCCTAGGCCATTATTGATCAATGCAAAGTTCACTATACAAGATGTACACCTAGGAAAAGTTATTCATAAAATAGAATTTACTTCATTAAGTTACTAATTTAATAAACAAAATAAGAAATTTACTTATAACATGTTAAATAAATCAGATATTTTACAATGTGTGAT
>JABCKB010000648.1:0-36645 GCA_013184455.1 Fusarium continuum | reverse complement strand
GCTTGGAGGCCTTCCATAACTTTACTGTAACGACCACGCCTACGAATGTGTTCGTCAGGCTCCATGAGCAGAAACGATAGCTCATAGGCTGTAGCGTAGGCGCCAAGCTGTCTCTTTAAACTGAGGCTAGCTGCGTATTCTGGCAGGGGACGATGGGTAGCAATAATAGCAACTGATTGACTTTTAATGGTTCTAACCTTAATTCACAAGCCGTGATTAGAAAAAAAAAAAAAAAAAGCCTATAAAGCTGGACAGCAGTCAGCATTTAAGGACTTCTGTATTTATGGAGCCGCATCGTTGTGTGGACTGGGATCGTAAAAGTCATTATTGATCTACTTGAATCAAGAAAGTATGTGGATTATATCTAGACTAGCTAATTCTTCCTCAGCCAGTCGCCACGGACTTCCTTATCCGCATACGCTCTCCCTAGATTTGCCCGAGTCGATTTCTCACTAGCAGTCAAGAACTCACGTATTTCAGTGAGGGTCATCTCAGGTGGCAGCTGGGCGAGACTGGCGTTGATCCGTTCCAAGGCCTTCTCGGCGCGAGCCCGGATCGCCGCATGGTCGTGGCCTACTAACTTTCCGTACCGCTTGCGGATCTTGCCATCTACCAGAACAGTATCAATATCCGCAGCCGACGAGTACAATGCCGCGGTGCCGAGAGGGTCAGACGAAGGCGTCAGGAAGCGGTCGTTGGAGATATAAATAACATCTGCACGCTTGCCTGGCGTGAGCGTTCCTATTTGGTCTGCAAGCCCGACTGCTGCTGCGCCATTCCGGGTCACCCACTTGAGAGCATCTCGAACAGTGAGACTGACTTTAAGCGGCATCTCTCGCTTGTTGTGCAAGGCTTCATTGTCGAGGCACCGTTGAAACTGGAGGCCTAACCGCAGTTGCCCTAGGAGTTCTGGTGCAGCGCCGCTGGAGGTATCTAGGCTTAAGGTCGGGTTGATTCCGTGGTCGAGGCAGGCCCTGAAAGGCGGAAATCCCATGCCCATAGACATCTCTGTCTCTGGTGCGATTGAAACGTGGCCGCCAGTTTTCGAAATCAAACCAATCTCTTCGTGGCTAAGGTTTGTGCAGTGTATGTAGACGTGACCCGGCAACATCAGCCCGTTGTCTGCTCGTTCCATAATGCCATAGCATAGGTTAGTGCTCTTGACGGCGGCCGAGTGAGAGCAACAGAGCATCCCTCGTTGATCAGCAAACTTGATCTCGGCCTCGGTCTTGTCAAACGGGACGGTCCCGGGATGGCTGAGCGAGAGGCCGACGTGGACGAGCCCATCTCCCTCGGCGACATTGGCCTTGTGAAGTGCATCGAGATGGGCCAAGCGGGCCTCGTGGCCGGGAGTGCCCTGTTCTGCATCATCATAATGGTCGTCGCTCATGCCGAAGCAGAAGAAGGCTCTGACGCCCGAGTCTCGCAGTCCCTGCAAGCCCGCTGCCGAGTGGTCGTGGGAACGGCAAGAATCAGCTGGATCGAGGATGGTTGTTACGCCGCCGTCGATTGCCTCGAGGGCGCCGATGAGCGCGGCGAGGCGCAGGTCTTCAGCGTTGGTCGCTGGTAAGTATCTGATGAAGCAATTGGACAGATACTGGAGCAGAGACTGGTCTGCACCGATCCCGCGCATCAGTGACATGCAAGTATGACGGTGAGTATCAATCAAGCCAGGCATAACAACGCCGCCGGTTGTATCGATCAATTCCACGTCAGTGGGAACCTCGAGAGATCCGGCCTTTCCGACCGCCGCGATCTGGCCATCCACGACCAAGACATCTCCATTGGGAATATCGCCAATATCATCGTCCATGGTGGCAACATAGCCACCCGAAAGAAGATACTTCTTCACTGCCATGATGCCTGGCGAGTTCTGGTGGTTGAGTGGGTTGGGCCGAGTGGCTGTCTGAGAGACGTAGTGGCGTCGAATTGTGCGGCAGCTTGACTGAGGGATGGAAGCCCGTATTAAAGCATTCCAGGATAGAGGGGACCGGCTACGGATCAAAGATTGAAGTGGGCGGGCCGCCCGGTGTTGCAAGCGTATCGAGGCAAGCATTGTTGCGTCTGAGATTGATGCTTGAGACAGCCGACAGAAGAGTTGATAGTGTTGGTTGGAAAGACCTGATGACCGTCTCATGTCCGGAATTCCGCTTTAGGACGGGGCCCGCGGTGTGCGCGGGCTGCGAACCGACTCGAGCCCTCTGTTCAGGATGCTTAAGGCTTGGTGCTAAACCCTGTCGCCGTCTGTTAAGGTGTACTTTCTCGCTGCTGTATATTCCAGTAGCATTAGAGTATTTCTTAACACCAGGTCCTCATCTTGATTTGCTATTTGCAAAAGCACGCCCCATAAACTACGACTGTCGACCAACGTACGGGGCGTACGGGTCCCGTCAGATTGCCCAGTCGGCATAAACCCGCACACAATTACTACGGGGTTTAGCACCGGGCGCAAGATAAGAGGCAGGTTAATAATGACTTGGGTATTCATTGGCTAGACAACTGCCTATCACATCAAAAAGACTGTACCCCTGATTGCTAGTCGGGAATAACCACCTCACCACGGGCTAGTCCCTGCTTGATCTTCCCCGCACTTTTCCATCTAGCTACAAGGTCTGGGACACCACTAATCTCTGATCTTACAAGTGATGCAATGAGTAGTCAGGTTATAAGCTCTTGACCGGTCCATAGTCTCCGTCTTGTTACCAGTTTGAAGCTCTAGATGTAACTATACACGCCCTTCAAACTCAAACTTCATCTCAGCTTCGTGAGAGACTTGAGCCAATATGATCTCAGATTGGACTGATGTGGTTCCAGCCAAAGCGGTGCCAGCAACTTTGGCAGTGTTGCTTCTCGGTCTGCTGTGGTCTGTCCTTCGAATCGGTAGCCGGGATCCTCGCCTGCCCAATGGTCCCGCCACCCTGCCCATCATCGGCAATGCACACCTAATACCTAAAACTGGTTTCCACAACAAGTGAGAGTCTCGGATGCGATTGCCTCGTCTTAGCTGACCACAGAATTGATAGGTTCCCCAAATGGGCCAGGAAGTATGGCAAGGTCTTCAGCTTGAAGATTGGCGCAGGGACTATCATCGTTCTATGTGATCGCAAAGCGATTCATAAGTTACTGGTCGAGAAGGGTAGCATATTGTCTGATCGCCCACCCAACTACGTAAGCAACTTCATCACGCGAGGTGATCATGTTATTATCGAAGACTTGACTCCCTTGGCTCGACTGAAGCGAAAGATTATCACGTCAAACTATTCTGCACAAGAAGTGGACAACAGGCACAGCGCAACCCAGAATGCTGAGTGAGTGGTTGCCCATCAACAATGGTTGTTGCACAACATGAACTGACCAAGCATTTTAAAGGGCTACTATCCTTCTGATGAATCTTTTAAAAGATCCAGAAAGCTGGCACGGCGAGATTCGCCGCTACACCGTCTCTGTCGTCTCTTCCATCACTTGGGGCCACCGAGTGCCAGACACAGAATCTCCATGGTACAAGGTGAGCATCTTCTCTGTGAGGATGATCGCTATTCGGGACTAATCAACGACACAGAAACCGTACGATCTTCTCGACAAGGTAAATACGGGCCACTTTCCATACGCGAGGTGAATGTCTAGCTGACTCTTCTTCCAGTGGATGATAGCAACCGAGAATGGTGCAAACCCGCCGATTGACGCATTCCCTTTCCTTGCCTGGGTTCCTGCCTCAATGGCATTCTGGAAGCGCCGAGCTATCTCCCTTCGGGCGCAGATGGACGAGACATGGTCTTGGTGTCGCGATGCCGTTGAACGTCGCAGAGCCAACGGCGATAAGCGCAACAGCATCATCGACACGGTTCTTGATGAGTACGAGGCGAAGGGATGGCCCGAGAATCTGACTCAACATGCCTTGAATAATCTGATGGGCGAGATCATCGAAGGCGGTTCCGACACAACAAGTTCGCAACTTCAAACTATAGTCCTGGCGCTGGCCATGCATCCGCAGTTTCAGGAACGCGCTCGTAGAGAAATCGATGCCGTCTGCGGAACTGAGAGGTCGCCCGATTTCCCTGACTTCAGACAAATCCCTTATGTCAACTGCCTGATAAAGGAAGCAGTACGATGGCAACCCAGGTATGCACTGCAGCTGAACCCGGTGGGTTTAAAAATACATCTTGGCAACTCTGACGTGTAACAGTGGAATGATCAACCTGCCACACTACGCTCGCCAAGGTACGCTAGTTGCTGAACATGACCCTTGTTGGCCTTTGGTAGTGTACTGACGGATTGTAGATACCGAATACGAGGGTATGCTTATACCCAAAGGCGCCACCGTCTTCCTTCCCATTGCCGCCATGCATTACGACGAGGAGCGTTACGGGGATATACATCGCTACGACCCGGACCGATTTCTTAAGCAGCCGGAGCTGGCCAGTTCATACGCCGCTAGCTCTGACTACGACAACCGCGACCACTACGTCTACGGTGCTGGACGGCGCATCTGTCCTGGCATCCATCTAGCTGAGCGTAGCATGTGGCGGATCGTGGCCAAGATGCTATGGGCGTTCGAGATTGCAGAGCCAGTAGACCCTGCCACCGGCGAAACCGTCTCTCTTGCCGACACCGAGTACTGCATCGGCGCCGTGAATGCCCCGGTTCCCTTCAAAGTGCAGTTCAAGCTACGCAGCGAGGCCCACAAGCACACGCTTGAGAGAGAGTATCGAGATTCGCTTGCGTATATGGAGAAGTTCGAGTAGAAGAGAAAGGTTGCTGGGCTTTTGCAGCTGGAAGGTGGACGGACTTGCATGACCCGAGGGAAAGTTGGCAGTTGGAAAGTCAATTACCGCGGGAGATAGAGAGACAGTGGTGTTTAGAGTTAAAAAAAATAAAAATAAAAAAATGGAACAAGAATAGTGTCAATGCTTGACCTTGTGCTTCTCGCCAAGCACTTCGTGTCCATCCAGTTTTAATTCTAAAATCTGACCGTCATGTTCGTCGTGCAAAAGTGGCCATCTTTACCTAATGCACATATGGTGTCACGCAGCACACAGCTGCCAATGCTGCTTACTCCAGTGACGCAGGCACGTCAATGCTGAGTATCGGAACATTCCCACTCTTCTTATCTTTTATCTAGATATGAAGCCTAACTTGGCCTTATCAAAAGTCAACGCGAAGCAAAGCAGTGCCAAATCGAGTTGGCCGGAGTGTTAAAAGTCCAGGGTTTGAATACTGCCACGTCCGCTTGTTATCGTGAGCTGAGTATCACAATCGCCACTTGTTTACCGACCAACATCGGTTCGCGAGAGGGAACAGGGTATCGCGTAGGTTAGATAGGAGGAGCTCGGTTAAGACATGGGCCTCGATGATTGGAAAGACGGTGGACTGAGATAGCGTGACAGTGACACTAAACCCGCGCGGTACTCGCCCACCACATACAGTAGCAATCTGGCTTAGCCGGTGGACCAGTCCCGGCTTGTCGGTAGGGATACATATCCATTTGAAGCCTAGATTATGGTCCAAACGCGGGGAAGAACCCACACTCCATAGATAGACAGAGACAGGCCCCTCAACTTATCGGACCAAGATATACTTAAGATGAAGAGTCGCCCATTGACTGGGACCCTTCATAGCAGCAGCTTGGTTCTGGCAGCTTTTTGCCTCTGTTCCGATTACACACCAAAAGAAACAGTCTAATCTACGTCTCCCTTCACGATGGAGGCCGATCACAAAACCAGGTCGCTGGACCGCAAGATTGATACAGAGTCGGTCGACAACGCGTCCATAGTCGGCACCGATATTGAACAAGGCACCTCCGAGGCCCATGTCCATGCCAGAACAATCATCGTCATCTTGGTAGGTGGTCACACCTCTGAAGCCCGGTGCACAACGTTTCCGCGTACCTAATTTCTAACCGCTCGCCTAGTCGGTCAATTTCTTATACGCCGCGCAAAACATCGCCATTGTTGGCGTGGGCATCTTAGCAGGCCCCATGACACAGACTGTCGGTGGAAGCGACAAGGCAGTATGGTTCACTGTGATTGTCAACCTCCTCACGGTCGCCCTGAGTGCACCGCTAGGTCAGACTAGTGATTACTGGGGACGCAGATGGGTTCTCATCATCCTCGCCGCCTGTGGTTTTGTTGGCTCCGTCATAGTATCTAGGGGGACCAACATTCAAACGCTCCTTGCAGGGTTTGTCATCATGAGCGTCAACTTTGGCGGACTCTGTCTCTTGTACGCCATCACCTCCGAAGTGCTTCCTCGAAAATACAGGGCCCTGGGTCAGGCGTTCCAGCAGCTCGTGTCTTCAAGCGCGACTGTCGCTGGTCTCATGACCGGGACCGCTCTGGTCAACAACAACCACCCCGAGCAGTTTCGCATATATTGGTACATAGTGGCTGGCCTCTATGGTCTCTGCGTCGTGGGCCTGTATTTTGCCTACAGACCGCCACCCCGAGACCTGGAACTAACCCTCACCCGATCCCAGAAGATCCAAAAACTGGACTGGATAGGAATCTCGCTCTTCGTTCCAGCCCTCACCTTGTTCAGCATCGCTTTGGCTTGGACTGATAATCCTTACCCCTGGGCAAGCGTCAACGTTCTAGCCCCTTTCATCATCAGCATATTACTGCTGATCGCTTTCGGTGTGTACGAATGGCGGTTTACCCAGGATGGCATCTTCCATCATCAGCTCATAACCAGGAACTTCGTGATCGGCTGCCTTGTCGCCTTCAACGAAGGCCTGTCTTTCTTCACGGCAAACTCCTACCTGGTGGCTGAAACGCAAATGTTTTACAATAGGGGTTCTCTGACTGGAAGCTATCCGTATCTGGTTTTGATTTGCGCATCGATCATCTCAGCCTCGTGCATGGGTTTCTTAGCTACGTGGTTCAAGACGGCCAGAGTCCCTGCCATCGTCGGTATCGGTCTGCTGCTCGTTTTCAACATTTGCATGGCTACCCTCAAACCAAACCACCCAATCTCCAGAATATTCGGATTCTCTGCTATTGGCGGCGCAGGCTCTGGTTTGGTTCTCCCCTCCATCTTGGTGGTGACTCAGATGAGCACTCCCCCAGACTTGATTGCGCTGACTTCGGCAATGATTTTGACATTCCGGAGCGTGGGCGGAACGGTCGGCCCCGTTGTTAACTTTGCTCTTTACAACAACGCCCTTTCAGATAATTTATTACCCAAGGTCTCGGCAGCTATCCTGCCATTGGGCTTCCCAGAGAGGTCTCTCGGTGATTTCTTGACCGCTCTTGCTCAGAGCGACTATGATTCTATGTATGCACTTGGGGCAACCGACGACATTGTGTCAGCTGCATCCGTCGCCATGGTCAACGCCTATTCAATTGCATTTCGACATCTTTGGAGCGCTGCTGCTGCTTTTGCTGCGCTTGGCTGGCTTGGTAAGTTCAAAAACGTTTCCTTCTGTTCCTACTATCGAACATTTTACTGATCATCGAGTAGCTTCGCTCTTCTTGACTGGCCAGTCTTCTGAATTCACCTCCTCTGTTGACGCTACAGTGGAGAGGGTTGTGACAGAGGGTCGTGGCAAGTTAGAGGAAGGGACTCGGGATGAATAGTTGACAGAAAGGGAAGATATTGATGTGTGATTGAACATTGGTTGAAAGAAGAATTAGGTTGTATAGGTGTAACAATCTTGACTGGTAGGAAATATGAACTGTTTTGCAAGGCATACTAGACATGATTTTGGTACATTCGTTCATCCCTGATGTCAAAATGCTGTGTCACTGCCGCCTACAAGTTTTACATCACTCATAAGTTTAGATACTGCCCCAAGTTGAGTTTGAATTTGCCTTTTGGCCATTTATTTATATTGAACGCAAGGTCTGTCGAGGCAAAGATTAGGCTGAGCTTCAGGCCTGATGATGTTGTTTTCTCTGCTAGGAAGGTTACTATATTTAAATGCTAATTTCTTATTCTTACTGAGCTGCCGTGATACCAGCTTGTCGGGTATAACATATTGATACACTATTTGACACTTTGCTGTTCTGGAAAACGTAGCATCCTCCACCTTGACACCACATTAGACTCTCTTGACCAAGTCAGGAGAACTGGACATCTCGATATTTCCTCAACAAGCGATTTAGTGGCTCGAGACTGTCCACATCGTAAAAAGGAAGCCCGTCCCCTTCGCTTCCAACCCGGAGCATCAGTCTCGCCAGCCACCAAAACTCGTCGCTCACCTTGATGATAATCTTCTCACTTGGATGGCTGACTGGATTGTGTTGCAAGTTTCTACGCCAAACTGTGCGCCATCTACGGACTGCCTTGTCTAACAGCACCGGTAGGTTGTCAGATGAGGGGTTTGCCTGTGACAAGAAGATTAGGTGGTGGAGGCCTATAATGTTGATTAGATGCAAGAAGCGCTGTGAGTAGAGAGAGATGAGAAGCGTACTGCAGAGAAGGTAGAAGAGCGCAAACACAGAAAGGCCACACAACTGTTCCTCGTCTTCCTTATCGAGGATATCCTTCATGATGCATTTTATGAGAACAGCCATGGAAGGACTTTCCAAATCGCGAACGCTGGATATGCCGTTGGTCCAACCTTGAAAGTCTGGCGCTGTGAAACTTGTCGCACCAGCTGGCGAGTCACAAATTAGTTCCGAAATTGCCAGGCGTGGCGGATGACGGTAAAAGATGGCGAACTCGCAGTCGATGAAGTAAATGCTGTAAGCGATTCTGTGTAAGGCCAAATGTTAGTGCCTCAATCTCATGATCTCCCTGCGCAGTGAATTCCCTAGACTCACCTCGATATTGATTGATGTTTCAGCCACAAGAGGTGGTCTGCTGGAGTCAGAGAATCCACGCTATTGATGGAGGGCCTGGGTGTGGAAAACAGTGAAAGCACCCTTGCTGCTTTGAGCAAGACTGGGAAGCGAAGCGTCCGAACACGCCAACGCTTCTGGTTGTCTTTCATGCCCATCTGCAAGTATATCATGACAATGGCTGCGCTTAGCAGCTCCAGTTGCTGAGGCGGAACGTCGGATTTGACGCCGTCTTGATTCTGTATTATCCCTTGAAGCAGCTCCGTTTCGAAGATTGCGTGCTCGACCAGGTCAAAACAGTCAAGGGCAAGATGATAGCATGCCTCCGGACTTGAGTATATTGAACCGGCAAGGAAGATGACCATCAACAGAGGCAAAGACGTGGCTTGGACATTAATATCAAGTGGCCGGATATGGTGGTAATGAGGCGTCATTCTCTTGGAAAACTCTCGGATTGCCCCCGATAAAGCGGATGCGGTGACGAGGGCTCTGACCTTTGGCATCCAGGTGTGCGGGCTTTTGCAGAGCTCGTGGGGGGCCGACTGTTGGGCCGAAAGGAGGAATTGGACTATTTCTCCTGCTCGTATCTCCAGATCTTTGGAGTTGGCTTCTTCGCTGAGCACAAAGGGGGAATTACTGCCGTAGTCACTCAAGTCAGTTGATGGGAAAGGGAACAGAAATTCAGACCAGTCCCAGGGAGCCAGGTTAAAATTCAGATCTAGAGGAAACGCCTGGTCAAGTTCGAGGTTGAAGATAACATCATCAATCGCTTCATGTGCTACAGGGCTTTCGGTAAGCTGGTCTGCCACTTGGCCAGTTGCAGAAGGTCCTGCATCAAAATCACCCACAGTGGTGGATTCGATGCCACGTCGAAAGTCCAGAATGGTCTTGTTGTTGCCATCAGTGTAGTTGAGCAGGAAAGGTATCGAGCAAGAATCCCCCTTGGCCTTGGATGACTCGCTTCCAGCCGCAACAGAAGTCGAATCATTGTCGGCTGACGAGGGCGTGACTGAGGGTACATGAAACTCGTAAGAAGTCCAGGACGACAGACTGTCTCGCCGACCAGCCGCGACTCGGCTGTAGGTGCAATCTTTTCCTTGTGCAAGACAGCTCTCGCAAGGCGACTCTGTGTCACAAGCAAGCTTGGCTACGGCGCAGTTGTCGCAAGCACTGAGAAGCTTTCCACGCTTGAGGGACCCCGGCAGCGGTCTGCCACCTCTCTCGCGACATGACTTTGCGTGTCGTCGAGCGGCATCGCTGTTGATGATCGTGAGAAACGGCTGGCTATGTCTTTGTGAGAGGCTTACCTTCTACTGTAGCTAGTGTTGCAGAATGGGCAGCAGTATCGTGGTGACGCATCATCTGGTCTGGATAAGCGGCTCTGCTCTGATTTCAACACAGCAAAGTGCAAGGGCGCATTGGCTTACGCTTCTTGTAATGTCGCCTCAGGTGACTGCTGCTGCTGTAGCTATTATTGCAGATATTACACGTGTGCCGCTGCTCCATCACCGATAGTCAGTCACCCGAGTTGGATGAGAAAGCACGTCGGCGAACTTGGCATGGTAGGGTCCTCTTTTTGCATCCCTCTCCACCCGCCAATTGTCACTGGCATTTAGTCACTGTAGTAGATTTGCGGGGTAAATCAATCCAAGATAATGGTGGCGGCCCGTCGGCTCCGTCAGGTCAAGTCGGGAATAACCCACAGCTCCTCCAACTTATCTACAGAGTACGGAGTACAGACTGATAGACAAGAGCGTCACCCCACCCTGGTCTAAACTGCTTGATAAGTCCTTTCAGTTGGATGACGGACTTAAGTACTCTACCGTACTGCTCAATCATCATCTATCGTATCGCAGTTACTGCTGAACAAGAAAGCCGAGGTCGACCTACAGTTTCTTATCAAACACTTGGTTTGCTTTCCGATCTAACCCGGCTTATCTTCTCTGTGCCTCCTTATCTTTTTCACATCTCCCTCCTTATCTAGTCCGAAAAGATGGCCCACCAGCTGACGGATCAACGCGTCGCTCCAAGCACCGACAACCTAGACTCCCGAGTTGGCTTCCTAACACAACGCTTCAGCGATGCCATCAATAGCAACGACAAAGAAGCACTGGCGTCTGTCTTTGAGCCCGACGCTATTCTCGTAGTCGAGCCCGGAAGTGTCGTGAAAGTCTCGGAGCAACCTGCCGGTGCAAGCGGACCCCTCTCGTTGGACGCAAAGCTTGGTGCGCTCTATGTTGCCGATGACTTGGCAATGCTCCTAGTGGAATGGGAAATCACCAACCAAGATGATCAAGGTCACACGACACGGTCAACAGGCAGGTCGACCGACATAGCACGCCGCGGTGCAGATAATATCTGGCGCTGCATCATCGACAACGGGGCTGGAGGAGGCCCCCCTGGTGCTACAAGGTCCCAGCCTGGATCCGACGGACATCTTGACTCCCTTACCGGAAACTTGACGGCTAGATTTCGAGATGCCGTTTTGCGACGCAACTTCCAGGACGTGAAGTCGTGCTTTGAGCCGACAGGGCTGGCTGTCACAGGGTCAAACACAGTCAGAACATTTGGGGAGCTTCCAGCCGCCTTTGAAAAGTTCACGCTTGCTGAACACTTTGAGTCAGCCGTGAGGCACGCATATGTGACAGGAGACATTGCGCTCTTGATCGAAGATTGGTCCATAAAGCCACAGATACTTGCCAGTGGTTCGGGTGCTTCGGAGGAGGGCACAGCTACCCATGTAGCGCGACGAGGGTCGGATGGCTTGTGGCGATATGCCATTTACAATTCGCTGGGTACAGCTCCTTACCGAGACTCGACAACAACCATAAAATAGAGACATGGCCTGATCGCTGAGAGTAGACTCTGTTTAGAATGGCAAGAGTTTAGGCCAACTTCCTATCAATCTTGGCAAACACTCCTCAATAAGATACTTTAGCTGTTTTATTTGTAGAGCGTTAATACTTGGAGATGCCTTTTTAGAAATCAGTAGAGGATGAAGTACCTGGGTCCATGATTGAGCACTGATACTCGTAGAGGTTGTACTGCTATCTACGTACTGGGCACACATGATATCCTCGTGGCATGTAAAAAAGCATAGCTTGTCTCATAAAAAATGTAAGAAAAAACATGTATTTTCAAGCTACTTGTATTTACGCTCCACTATGGGATACCAGAAATCACATTGCGCTTGACGTGCTCGCAGCATATCAAAAACTTCCATATCTCCACCCTGCCTAATGGCAACTGCTTTGCCGTTGTTGATTCTACACTCAGGCCACCCTGTGTTGCATAAGAGTTAGAATCTCAATTTGATAATATCTTAATCTCAAAGAGCTTACCGGGATCGCCTGTGTAAGCGAATGAAGTCCATAGTCTTCCAACAGTGTCGGCAGTCCTCGCATCAATAGACTCGCTGTCGTATGACCATAGCGACGCTGCGTTAAAAACTAGTGGGATTTCTCCAGTATGAAGAACACCCAGATGCTCGAGATTCTCCAAAAGCCTGCTGGGAATGTACTCGAAGTGACAGACAAAGACCTTGATACGCTTGCCGGTGTATTTGTTAGGCACTTCAGGCAGCGTTTTGACCAACTGGTGCAGGGGAACGATAAATGCGGTATCGTCTATCAAATCAGTTAATAATTTTCCTCTGAAAGTGCTGAGGTCGAAAGAATCTAGGAGTTCATCTTACAAAGAAACATAGTTGCGGTGGCGTCCTTCAGGTTGGACTTGTCACCCGTCACCTCCGTAACAGGATACAGCTGTGCAAATTCGTCTAGTTTGCCTTCTGGAAACGTTCCACGAGCTTTCAGGACATGGAACAGTTTATCATCCTCCCACCACTGCTTGAGAGTTAGTTCTTTCTATCTTCTCAAGCGCCAAACCTTTCGTATCTTACCTTTCCTCGGTTACTGAAGAAAGTACCTTCGTCTTTGTTAATGCTGACGAGGACGGTCTCAATCCAGGGGTCATATTCTCCTTAGATATCATGTTAGATTGGCTAATTTTCTCGAGTGGTGTCTGGCCCGATACGCATAGTTACCTTTCTCAAGCTGATTCCACACTGAAGTGGCCCAGCCCGGCTCCGAAGGGTCTGCAGTCACGCCCCAGACATCTGGTACGAACGCTTGAGCCGCAGCATCTCGTACACGTTCCATTGGTAAGTTTCGCAGATTCTTTACCAGCTCTTCTCTATCCAGCTTCTTATCGACGCCCAGTAACCCCAACAACTTCTCGTATGGAGGGTAAGAAGGCGTCTTGTTAAATGACTGTGAACTGTTAGAAAATTTCATTTACTGTCCTGAATGCAGCCGTCGGTTGACTATACCATCGCAGCGTGGCTCCCAGATTGTAAAATTGCCTTCTGAAATAATCGACGCTGCGAATGCATCAGTGTTCCAATTATAAAGGCTCCAGCAGATTCTCCCATCGCCGTGACGTTTTCAGGATCTCCACCAAACAAGCTGATATTGGCGCGAGTCCATTTTAGCAGCTCGATGCAATCATGGAGTCCTAGTTTAAGGGAGATTAGCAAGCAGCTATTTAAGTAAAGGGCTATTGGATATGAGTCTCACCAAAATTACCCACGTGCTCGTTTACTTTGACTAAATCATCGGTGCTAAGCCAGCCAAAAATGCCAACTCTTCACGAGGAACCAAGGTCAGTTACCAAAACACCTTTAAACAAGGACGGAAGTAGGAAATATTGTTCCCAACCTGTAGTTGCCAGTAACGACTACACAGGGTCTGCCAAGACGATTCTGTTGTCGTACAAACTCAGTAGGATCGTAGATGGGAAAATTCGACCCTCCAGAGTTGAGGTTCCCGCCACTTGGTGCTCGTCAGTACCACTTCATCGTTCTGCACGAAGGTATTCTCACTAGAACCAAACCTGAATGGGCAAAGTTAAAATTCATTTCCCGTAGAAATTCACGCAACCGATGGGAGTTTACTTACAAACACTGGCAAACCTGTGCCTGCCGAACCTGGCGGTGCGAAGACGTTGGCAGTGAAGGCATCTTCAGACTGGCCCAAGAACTCTCGGGTAAGCCATCCCTCCTTACCATTGTAGAGTAGATCAAAAGGGTTTGACGATTGTGGGAACACAGGGCCAAACTCGTAGCACTCTTTTGGTTCACTCCAATATTTGGGCTCAGCAGGTCTTTCCCATCGACCGGCTTGAGCATAAGGTCTGCGTTCAGTCTCCAGTGAGTCTCTGACCTTGGAGATGTGTGAAGTAAGGTAACTTGACTTACATTCCGAGCCACTTTCGGATTGGCGGGCGATCACCCTGGACTTGAGCGTAGCGCTGAGAGCGTTGTGACAGCCGGTGTGTGTCTGTAAAGCCGATAACCGGACCAGCTGTAGTGTTCACGAGTAACCCATGATCGGAGTCAGACATGGCTAATGAAGAAGCAGAAGTCTCGAGTGATGTCTTAGTAAGGCCAGCGTTGTAATGATGGCTGAATTCCAGATTAACTTGAGCACAAATTCAGTGAGGGGTTTGGAAATGCGCTTTTCTGGATCTATCCTCGTTTTATTAGGAAGTTCACCATCTAACGAAGGCCGTAACTATGCCGGAAACGAAAATCTTGGTATCCAACCAGAAATTAAGGCCGTAAACTTGCTGTGCTGAGAAAGACAAAAGCGAGGTACTCTTTGCCCATCATTGGTTGTGGGATATTCCCGACTAACCTTGCGGGGTTACGATCCCACAACAACTAGCTAACTAGCCTCGATCCGACAGTCGGGTAACGTTAAGTCAAAATTATTGTTGATAAGAGAGTGATCGTGACCTGGGAAATCGAGTTGTCGGTCCTCGCTTTGACGCATCAGCCGCCATCGATTTCAGTTTCAACAATGGCATTTTCTACTTCGATCCGTGACTCTTTGAGTCTGGAGAAACCTTCATACGGTTTCTGGCTAACGTAAACATACCCTTCTTCCCTCAATCCTGAGTTTATCAACAGAGCCGTTGCTGACACCACTTTGATGGTACACAGATATCCCAGCACTGCCGTTGCCAAAACTTTCCTTAGAGCAACATCAGAACACGCATCAGGTGGCTTCAAGTGGGTTGTGGTCGATGGCGAACACGGTTTAATTTCCGACACGCATTACTACGATGTGCGTCCAGCCTTGAGCTATACCCGCATTGACATCTCTCCTCAAGAGGCATGTACTAATTCGTCTCTCAGCTCTGCAATGCTGTAGCAGCCGAGGGCGCAAGCCCCATCATACGCATCCCATTCGGCAGTGACTGGATGATCAAACGCGCTCTTGACTCGGGCGCTCATGGCATAATGTCGCCCATGTGCCATTCCGTCGTAAGAAACTCCGCAGTCTTCAATGGACCGATAACCTTGAGATATATGTTTGACTGACCGCAGCTCGCGATTTCGCTTTAGGAAGAGGCCAAGAAGATTGTGAGCTACTCTAAATACCCTCCTGTAGGAATACGAGGCTATGGGCCTCTTTTTGCGCCTCACGCCTTTCCCTCCGTACGGGCAGGGACCCAATACGAAAAAGGGGCAGACGATGCATTATTGGTTATTCTTCAAATCGAATCAAGAGGAGGCTTGAATGAGGTGGAGGAAATCGCAAAAGTGAACGGAGTGGACGTGCTGCTAATTGGTGAGTCCCAGTCAATGAGACATGACTTGCAACAAAGGCAGATGAAATCCTTATTCTTGCATTGGGAAACATTCACTGCAAGACTTTTACTATTTGACTCATGTATCTGGTCAGGGATCTTGGAGAATGCTAATGATGCCATAGGGCCGTTCGATTTGGCAAATCAGCTGGGCGTCGCCCACGGTAGCGAGGAGCATCAACGCGCCATAGAGCGCGTGTTACAAGCTTGCAAGGCAGCAAAGAAAAAGGCCGCTATCTTTTGTAAGTTTTCGTGGTTCAGGAGTACGTTGCTGCAGTGGAAAAAGATCTAACGAGAGAACTTCACAAACAGGTAGCAACGGAAGCGAGGCTCGGATGCGTATAGATCAGGGATTTGACATGGTTGCCATAACTACAGACTTTGGTTTGCTGGGCAGTGCAATGACAAGTGAACTAAACATCGCGTCGGGTGTAAAGGATAGAGATGAACACCGAGGTGGATATTAGATGGGAATAGCTTCATCGTGTCTTTTTAGTAGCAGATTTGGTTGCTGCTAATTTAAAGAAACCTTTAAATTTCTTCCTTCATCAATGTTACTGTCACTGTAGCAAGGCCTGATTGTATGTACACGGCCTGCTGAATATTTTCAAGGGAACAATCTTGACATTACTCGCCGCGGCAAACCAACTTTGGCTGCATATCTTCTCACTGTTCAATACTAACTTCTAAAGAGCGGTGATCAAGGTCGTCGTGATAACACCCAGGAGCCCATGCCGTACCCTATCAGTAATAGCGTTGCAACAAAAGGGAATAATATGTCCACAGTAGCGGCAGCGAAGGCACTACAAGACACAATTCAGTGACTGCTGGGATTCATATTAAAACTGAGTATGTATAGACCGACGCCAAGAGTATAGATGCTCTACAACTGTGGTAAAGCCTTGCTTTATAAGCGTCGAATTGTGTCTTCCTTTGTGTGAAAGTCCAGAAGGCACTGCGATCAGAGTTGTCACAGCCTGAGACGTCCACCATTGGTAGCCATTTTGAGTTCTGGAGGACCTCGTGTAAGAATCCCAATGGCGGTGGTGATACTCAATACAAAGACCATGACAGTCAAAGTAAACCTCGGTTGCTCGACGTTGAAGTCATATTAACGGGCGAATATGTGTGTCAAGGATCCGGGTGGTAGATATCCCTCTACTTTGCGAACGAGACAATTGTTGAAAAGGAGAAGGTATGGAAAAACCGAGAATCGAATTGATGTAAGCTATTGTCGTTTCTTTTTTCGATACCCCGCGGCCAGGCAATCCCCAATGCATGGATATCTTGGAGATTGGGGGGTTATTGCCGACTAAGATCGCTGGGATCACGGACGCATCCCACCCCAATCCATCCTCCCCACAGATACTGGGTCAAGGATCTCTCCGGTGCGTGGCATTTATTGGTGTAGTCCCCTTTCGTCAGTGCATTCGTGTATAAGAACTGGAACCGGGTCGATTTCTCACAAGCTGTCCTATCGCTGGCTAAATACCCTCAGTAGCAGTTAACTCCCCTTGCTTCTTTCTCTCAATCCTCTACAGCAGTTACCACCAAGCATGTCTATCACTAAGAAGTCACCCGTCATCATTGCAGGGGCCGGCATGGTCGGTCTCATGCTGGCTCAATTGCTCAAGAAAGCAGGAATTCCCGTCCAAGTCTTTGAGCGTGACACGGCTGCCGGTTCACGCTACGGTGGCTGGGCTATCACGCTTCACTGGATCCTCGCAGAGCTCAAGAAGAGCTTGCCTCCAGACATGTATGAGCAGATGCTGCAGATGCATGTTGATCCTGAGGAGGCCACAAAAGGTTGGACAGGGACCCCGTAGGCATTTTACTGACGAGATCTGACTAACAGTTCATGGCACTAGACAAGCTTCCATTCAGGTGGATCGACATGTCCACCGGCAAGCCAAAGTTTGACACCCAAGTCAGTAACTATCTTCGTATTGATCGGTCTAGACTGCGCGACTTTTTGGCAGAGGGTATCGACATCCAGTGGGGGAAGGCTGTGCGAGGATACCAGTGCACTGATGAGGGCATAAAGGTTGATCTCTCCGACGGCTCGCAGGTTGATGGCTGCATGCTAGCAGCTTGCGACGGAAAGAACAGTCCTGCAAAGTATCAGTTGGTTGGGCGCACCAAGGCTCAGCTAAACGACGTTCCCCTTGAACAGATCGGGCTCAAGACACGAATGAGCCAGAAGTCAGCACGATTCTTCATGGACAAGTGCCCAGTGCTGTGGCAGGGAACCTCTCCAGACCTTGGCGTCTTTTTCCTCTTCTCGGTGATATCAACTCCCGAGTCGAACAACAGTGCTGGTACTGCGGATGAGTATTACGAGGGGCAGTTTAACATGAGCTGGAGGCCCGACGTCCTCAACAAGCCCATGCCCAATACCAATGCGGAGAAATTGGCACTATTCAAAGATGTGGCAAAGACCTTTTTTGACGGATTCTCGAAAACCTTGGAAGAATTTTCGGACCAGATTGAAGTGATCGACATCAAGCTCCAAGACTGGCCCCCAGAGAGCTGGGCTGCATGTGGCGGCAAGGTGACAATCCTTGGAGATGCTGCCCATCCGATGGTTATGTGTGAGTATCGAGACTTCCAGAACGTCGTGGATTTCGGAAACTGACTGGTGCATCAGATCGTGGCGAGGGTGTAAATCACGGCATGTTTGACGCTATCCTCTTGTCCTCCCAGCTCGAGCAGTGGAAAGACGGAAAGAAAACGTTGGAGCAAGCAGTGACCGACTATGAAGGCGAAATGAGGCCAAGAGGCAGAAAAGCCGTGCTTCTGAGCCGCGAAGCAGCTTTCCAGGCGCATGACCTACATCACCTGAAGGACGATGGCCCTTTGTTCGTTCTTCTGCATCCCTATCAGGTATCTCAGTAGATGGATAAACTTGGACACCACAGTACATGAATGAATATATTGAGAGATTGAACGTTATATCGCCTTAATTGTCTTCAGATTTACGTGAGTTTGAGAGAGCCCTTGCTTGTCTCGAGCATCGGCCAACTTACGAGATGCTGTTGAACTCTTCACATGGGCTTACGTGCATGCACATGGTAGACAGCCAGCATTTAAGAGTTGGCCATAGTTGACTAGCAAGGGCGTTAAACATGAGTGGTATTAGACGTGTTAGATATTTTACTAGCAGTTGTTGGCGCTGCAGCCAGAAACGTAGATCTCGCGCGAATCTACCTAGTGTTAGATAGGGTTCATGTGGCAGTAGAAGTCGTGCATGAACTAGATTGGTCCACGCGCTGTGCCTCTCCACGGAATATTGGAAGTCCACAGGACTAATAGAAAAACAAATGGATAAACCACAATATGAAGGGCACGTAGAGCATAGACCCTTCTCTCTACGCTGCACTTAGAAACTGAAGGTTGCAGTGGCCGAAATCGGGTCAACAGCTGTCAGCTGATAACGAATCTGATTCAGTGACTTCTTAGGTGAGACACCGGGGTTTCGGGTTACAAGGACACCGTTCCGCAACGAAGATAACGGGCAATACACACGCTGAGCCTCAGCGGCTGCGAGTTCCGCAAAGTGCAGACCTGAGACTGCAGTCCAGCTATCAAGTCGGAAGAAACCCACCTCCCCCTCCAGACAGCTAGCTTACGTATCCTACCCCAGATTGAGCAGTTGAATTTACTTTACACCGAAACGCCGAGCCACTCATAATGTTTAAAGGTCTTCACGATTACATTCGAAATTTATTTATTTGTATGCCCAATTCTCTCATCACAAGTCCTTGACTCCTATAAGCCAGCGCTTCAAAGCTTTCTCAAACCCAACTCCAGGCAGCGTCTTCCTCAACGAACCAGCCATGGGCAGTCTAGACTCCAATCTACCTAAACAGATCCGGGATGGCATCTGGCCAAAAGCCAATGCCAGGGGGTACACTATTGACGAGAGGTAAACTCAACACTCATGGATCACTTGGCTTCTTTTCTGACCTTTTCTACAAAGACCGGCGCTCACGCCAAGCCACAAGAAGATCATTGGAATTGGAGCTGGTGAGTCTCTTTGCCTTCAATACTGCCTTCTGCGAACGTAAGCTCAGATTCAATTAGGCATGTCTGGAATCTCGCTAGCCTTGCAGGTGGAGAGGCGACAAGACGACGTTGAACTACAGATTTTCGAACAGGGAAGTGATTATGGAGGCAACTGGTGGTGGAACAAGTAAGACTCCCATGTTTGTCAATGCTTCGAATGACAATTTCTGATCAAGACGTTAGATACCCAGGCCTCGCCTGCGACAATCCAGTAAGACTATTTGACAACAATGCATGAGTCTGAAATACTGATAACCACAGGGAATTACCTACCAATATATCAAGGACACGTCGCCAGGTAAGTTTCGTACTTTGTATCAGTATAGCGTTGTGTTGCTAATCAGATTGTCGACGCAGATTGGCCAAGCTTCTATTGTACGCTTATCAAACGGGCACTGACTCATTTTGCTGGCTAACAGTCGTTCAGCCAAGGGGCCTGAGATCCGTGATTATCTTCAGGGTATAGTTTCAAAGAATGATTTGAACAAGTATTTCCACCTGCGATCCGAAGTCGTCAAGGCGGAATGGAGTGATGAGGCCAGTCAGTGGTCTGTCACGGTTAAACATCTAGACACTGGTCGAACCTCTGTGGAGGTTGCAGATGGTAAGTTGAACCACAAACTTCATGTCTCTGCCGCAGCTAAACAAAAATGTCCGGTACAGTCGTGATTAGCTGTGTAGGCCCCCTACATCATCCCAAATGGCCTGACCTTAAGAACTCGGATGCTTTCAAAGGTGAGTAGTTCTTGAACACCAGTTCACGTTCAGTTACTGACACCACGGTAGGTGTTTACGTCCACGCCAGCCGTTATCCTGATGAACTAGACCTAAAAGGTAAGAAGGTTGCAGTTCTTGGAACAGGAGCTTCTGGTATCCAAATCCTCCCTGCAATTGTCGACGACGTTGAGAAGATCTATCACTGGGTCAGGCAGCCGACTTACATCCTCCCTTCGGATACTGGCAAGGCCGATTTTCGATATACTCCAGAACAATTACGGTTATTCAGAGAAGATCCAAAATTTTACCTGAAGTACCGGAAAGCACTAGAGCATCGTGGAAAGTAAGCAACCCTATTCTTGCTGGTAGTCTCGTTACTGACACTAAACCAGTGCCCTTGCTCAAGCTCTCATGTCTGGATCTGAGGATTCCGCCACGCTTACGAAGGTCATTATACCTGCCATCCTATCATATGAAAAGAACTCTCTGGCTGACTATACATAGCTCTGTGTCGAAGATATGAAGCGCAAGCTTGCCAGCCGCCCTGACCTCATTGACAAAGTCATTCCCAAAACTTGGTCTGTCGGTTGCCGACGACCAACCACTGGCCCTGGTTATCTTGAGACGATGTGTCACGAAAAGGTTCACATGTTTTTTGAAGGCATCCAAGAGATGACAGAAGCTGGCTTCCTGGATGCCGAAGGAGTTGAGCATGAAGTCGACGTCTTTATCTGTGTAAGCAAAAGAAGCCACAAAGGTCTCAGGGCTATGTCTAACCTGTCGTGAAGGCTACCGGCTACGATTCGAGCTATGTTCCTCACTTTCCAATCATCTCTCGTGGAGTGAATCTTCAAAAGAAGTGGTCGGAGAACGATGTGAGTAGTGGCTCTTTCGGTCAGATATTGGACACTTCCAGCGATGCTAACCAGTTCGATAGCCTGATGCCTATCTTTCTATGGCTTCTCCGGGATTCCCCAACTATTTTTTCACTTGTGGGCCCTGGGGTCCAACAGCCCGTAAGTACATCATCGAAATTGCTCATTCGGTCATATTTCTAACGTCAAGGATAGAAGGTTCAGCGATTCCGATCTCCGAGATCATGATCGAATCTTTCCTAGACTGGGTAAGCACTAAGCAATGACTGCATATAACGGCTGGCTGTTAACCGTACAAACAGACAAAAAAGTTGGCAACGGAGCAGATCTCCTCGATGGAGCCTACGAAGGAGGCGACAGACGATTTCCTGGAACATGCTGCGCTTTGGCTCCAAAGAACAGTTTTCATGCAACCCTGCCGATCTTGGTGGAAGAGTGGCAAAAGCGGTAAGAGATTCTTCAGCGCTTCCCCTTCAACACAGCCTAACAATGAGTTTGTAGGGTTACCAATGTGTTTCCCTGGGAGCCGCGTCTTAATCATTGAAGCGGCAAAAAACTTCCGGCCCGAGGACTGGAAGTTTACGTACCCTGCCGGAAAGTAAGTAAAACATACGACATGGTGTCGTTGAGCTTTTTCTGCTGGGCCAGCAACTGACACGGTTCACAGTCGGTTCCGATTCTGGGGCAATGGAACTCACCCTAAAGAGTTGGGTAACTACGACGATGTAAGTTATGAAGTTGGGAAATCACGACAGCGTTATCGTACTGACTGTGCTACAGACTTACTATCTCGGCCTTCTGGATGGAAGTGAGGACTTGCCCGATTATGATACGCTTGTAGACGATATAGCTAAGCAGGGGTTGGCTCCAGCCAAGGTAACTGCTGATATTACGGAAAAGATAAAAGTGGTTAGTGGAGAGGAGTTGACATTGTAATCTCCGGGGTGAATTAGTTATTAAACAGATTATACGTTTAGTTCATCAAATCAAAGAATTGCATCTTCTGAATATATCTACTGGTTTAATGAATTGTTCTTTGATTGAAATCTTACTTTGATACTGCAAGCTAAAGACTATCTTGATAAAGTGCCTTTATCTTCCTTGCTCTATGTCTGAGTTTATTTTATAGACCGCCTCCTAATCTAGCTAACTTTACATCTAAGCAAGTTAGTTAAGTTCCAATCGACCTTTTCTAGTTAGTTTCTATACTTACAAACCAATGGAGTACGGTTTGCCCAGCCATCACTGGATCCTGTAGGGTCTTCTTAAGTTAGAGACGAAAGTACTGTTGTTAAAATTACGATTCACTATCATGCTTATCAGCGCATGCAGACGTCCTTGGCCTCAGTGATACATCACAGAACTAACCAAATTTAAATGGTTTCTATTTCTTTTTCCTTGATGGCTAAATTGGGTTTGCCTATCTTCAGCCTCGAATATTACAGATTCCTATCGCCTCCCCAGAGGTTCCAGAAAAGGCCGGGCAAATATATGTTTTTGAGAAGGACAGGAGGGGATTTCTATAATAAAAAAATACCTGCAACGTTGGCTCTCTTGCCGTGAGACTAACACAGCCGCCACTGATGCAGCAGCAACACGATGAACCAAACAAGAGACTCTATTTCGAAGTAGGAAAATCTAACAACCCACGCGCTGTGCTTACAAGGCCAAGAAACCGCCAGTCACCCGAAGCTCTAATTGATAGTCAATAGCTATATACTATCCTTCTCGGAACACGAAGTTGATTCTTCGAGGCAATTCCGCAAAGTGGTGAACCGCAGGCCAGGATGCCAAGATTTACTGGTCTATTGATGTCAAATCATTGTTGAAAATGCCAGTAGCTTTGATTCTTGAGCCAGTGGTCATGTTATGCGCTATCGTAGATGTCCCATAGAAGGTAGGTCTGAGAATGGTACTATGAATTTGTGGAATTCTTTCTAAACCTCTGGCTAAACTACAAGGGATCCAGCATCTATACGTCCGTCACCAAGCGGAGACGCTCTGGAATTCCTGTGGTGGACTAGGATTCTACCATAGAGCTCCAGTCTAGATGTTTTATTAGCAGTTGTTGATACTGCACGAAAGGTTGATGCAGGCGCATACATTGACCCAGTTCTAGAGAACCGTCTTCATGATCTGGATGCTAATGCGTGGGTTACTGATAGTGGATGTAGAGTTACTGCAAGCTGCTGTTCCTTGGCAAATGGTGCAACTGCGTAGACTAAAAACGAGGAACTTAGCTTCTCAAACCACCCGATTTGGTAAGAAGCTTAATGGTGATCCTGACTAAGTTGGCGTTGGTTAGATGTCTACAGTATCAGCCATTCGTTTGCTTTTATCCACCACTCTTGTGTACTATCCAACTCGACAGTCAGGTCAAACCGCGGCTGTAGAGTTGCCAACGGAATGTCTTACAAAACTTAGTACGCACGTATATATGCTCAGCCGAGGTTTTAGGCCAACAAGCTTTGTCTCGAGTTATCGTTAGTACCAACCTCTTAGGTCAAAAATTGGGTATGATAGTCATTACATTCATTAGATGATCTGCGCATAAGAAAAACCTGAGAGATGGCAAGCCTTCAGCCACGGCCCAAAATCCCAAATATTATTTAACACGTGCTGGATGCCTGGAGAGCATATTTCCTCACAGCTGGCTCCGCCTGAACCTTGGGCAAATATAGAACCAGAGAGAGCGCAGCAATGACAATCGAGTTCTCCGTGATCAAAAGGTCCTCTAGCCCAAGTCCAGGTGCCAAGTATGTACTACAGACCTCCGACAATTTCAGCCTGGATGTCTTTCCAGCCCCTTCGTTGGTAAGAGCATCTTTCGCAAGCGCAAAGACAAGCGGGTTCGCGAGCATACTCTCGTGGGTGTGAAACGAACCACCCAGCTTACCCGCGCAAACCTTCTGAACCTCAGCATTTGTAACACCGACTTTCCGTGCGTCGAGTAGGTAAGCCGAGGCTCCAGTGCCCTTCTGTGGCTGGACGATCTCATCAAAAAAACTAGAGTAGAGACTCGTGGTCGGCACGTAACCTGAATCTCCGTTGTTTGAGCGAAGAGTCTTGATGAACTGGCTTCCGGCTTCTTGCTGCACAACAGACGGTGTGTTGGTTACGCCCGAGATGTCGACAAAGTTGGCCAGGATAGTACCCTTGTAATCAGCGCTGATGGCTACGTGATCAGATGTAACCTTGCGAGTCGAAGGCCAGTACTTGAACGCCCACTGGGTATCGATATTTCCTTGGGACCAGGCAATAATTGAAACGTTGCGTTTGCTAATGGAGGCAATGTAGTTGAGCGCGTAGGCCGCGTACTCGGCATTGACTTGTGCATCGTCGAGCAAAAGTTCAGGGACGTTCACCCACACTGGATCGGCCCAATTCACGCCTGTAAGCAACGGTATGAAGTTACCTCGGAATGTGGTGTAGCCTGTAGCTCCAGTGCCTGGGAAGAGGATCACGGGAGGCTTTTTGCCGTAAGTGAAAGTGCCTGGGATGTAAATTGCCGAGCGGAGCTTGGTTTCGGGGACCGTGTAAGCAGCATCGCAGTTTAAAACCTTGGCGTAGATTTTCTTTGGCGGATTGGGGTTTCTAGGTAAGGTGAGTTTATTTTGTGTAAGCGAATACTATAGTACACGTACTTGTTGTTGCTCCCATTCTCTTTGGAACCGAGACCTTTAGCATAGGCGAATAAATCGTCCGTTGATCCAGAAATGATGCCATTGGCGATCAGCCGCGCGGCATAATCAACAATGTTCTCAGATTGGGAACTTGCGACTGACTTGAGAATCGATGAAGCCTCGTTGGTATTCTTGGGCTTTTTCGTAGACTTCAACTGCTGGAGGATATTGATGGTCTTTTTTGTGTCCCCTTTGTCCAAAGCATCGCGAAGCGAACCAAGAAGGCCGCTAATTTTCAGGCCCGCGGCATCGTCAACCCCATTGAAAATGCCAGCGAGGACTTGACGGTTCTCAACCTCTGTGCTTAAAGCTTCATTTGGTGTCGACGGTGCTGCAAGACCAAGGCTGGAAAACGCGCAAAGGCTTAAAAGATGCGTATGAATCCGCATTATAACTGGAAAAAGATTCAGAACTGTCCAGCTATGAGCGAGGGACGTGTTGATGGGCTTAAGTACAGCTGCAGCACTGTAGATCTCAATTAGACAATTGTGTTGAGCTTTACTGTTTGTGTTTAGCTACCGTATGGCAACACGTTAGGCAGCACACGCGTTGGATCTATGACGCAGCACAACTCCAAGCGTGTAACCTATCTTTAGCATTAGTTTCGATAGTTCCAATTTCTTGCCCGATGATCATCAGCCGGAAGAGTGGCAGCTCCGAGCTCTAGCGTTGGCTTACCCATGTAAAGTCTCTCGGATCCCGTTGGAGTTATCCGGCCGTGTACCTGAGCTATTGAACTTTGAAGAACTTCATCAACAGTTATCGGGCTGTTTACTCTGCTAGCGAAGGTCGAGAGATTCTTCTATTTGGGTTCTATGTCGATCTAGAATTAGAAGTGGTTGCGCTAGCTCAGGGAGTCACGGAAAAGAGTATTTAACTTCAAACTGGGTTAAGAAAAAGCACAATAGGGATTTCTTCAGCATGGGCTAATTTAGTTGTATCAGGCGATAAAGAGTCTCTTTCCCTCATTAATGCAGAACCACCATGCAATGAAAGAAAATCCAGCCTAAACTAGACCATAATATCCGTAACACGATTTCAGTTGCCTGTTGTTGCCAATCCTCCAAGTATACTAACGTTAGTAGCGCCCTTGATGACACTAGGGATGAAATCCTTAACTACTCTAGCATAACTACCATAGGACTCAGTGTAACTAGGGTAATTCTCAAACAGCTTCATGTTCACCTTCTGAAGCCTGGTACAAGTCTTCCCTGCCAGCATCTGGCGAAGCTTGTCTGACAAGGGCTTCAAGGCTTTGTTGACATCAGTAAACTGGCTACCCAAAACATCAGGTGCAGCAGCCATGATTATCTGCATCACAAAGCACTCAAGGTTGTCCCCCTTAAGCAGCATAGTAGTGTTGAAGACACCTCCCGTGAGATCTTTGATGTCCACACCTGCAAAGCTATTGGCCTTTCCAGTGTTTCCGCCAACGTTCAAGAGACGGGGTATTTGGCAGCGTGCTCTAGAACATCGACGAGAAAGTCGGGAATGGAAAACTCGTCTTCGACAGGTCGCCTGTACCAGTTGTTGGGATGAGCTCCCAGCCTTGGTTCACCTTGAAGTTTCTAGGCTTGTTGTCCTTCACATCAAAGAAGCTAGTAAAAACCTCGCGGGAGAGGTGTCCTTCTAGATACTCCTTAGAGTGATATGCCATCACGCGTAGTGGGAAGGAATACGCAGCGGGTGATACCAAAACTCCAGAAAAAGTCGAGTAAAAGAAGTGGCTGTTTGTTTTCTCCCAGTCCCGAAAACATTTAAAGTGGAATGGCGCCAATACCGAGTATTGCTTCGGGGCAGGTGTGTTTTCCTTGATTTCACGCCAGTACTCGACAAAGCGGTCAAGAACAACGTGGAAGGTGTTTCCAGTCACATACATGTCCCCTCGGGTGGCGCTGACATCCGACTCATACTTGTTGTGGGAGCCACTATGGCCAGATGAGGTACCAAGCAGACCTCCGCCTTTGAGGATGTTCTGGCTGAACCTGCTGGGGCCGCCGATGGAGTAGCCTGGAATTGTGGACAGCGGATTGCCGTCAAAGACGGTACCGTAGACAGCCATAAAGCCTCTCAGGTCGAGGCTCATTCAACAAACCTCGTTCGTGCCCTGGATAATGGTTTGCATGTCTGCAATTCCGTTGTGTGGCAAGTATCCATGGTTGGCCAAAGCATTCAGTCCAGGACACGGCCCTTAGATTCTTTCAGTGTTCACTTTCGGTGCAAGTATGGACCTCACTTACCCCGTTGATCTCCGGCTTTGAAATTGGGTGGAACAAGGGTATGCTCGTCATCTACTTTGATACGCTGGTTCTTAGCGTTGAATGTAGGAGTTCGCTTGGCCTTCTTCGAGAAAGGACATTCGCTTGCATCTCGCTTTTCTTGCTGGGAAAGGGGACAGGCTTTGGCATTTCTGATGGCATGCTCCTAGTACTGCTCGAGCTGCTTGGGGCTGAACTGGGGGAAAGAATAAGCAGCTGGCAAAAAGTAGGCTGCCGCTACCCATACAGCCACAGAGACTTCCATGGTGAAGAGAGAGCAGACCAACTATTCTCACAAGGTAGGAAAAGGGTCGATTGCGTAAGAAATTGATTGTGCAGGACCCAAAAATGTCAATGGGATGAAAAGAAACAGTTCTTATTTATGCGTCGATCAACTCATTCACGGACTCAGTGATCAAGCCAGTTAGTTACTTAGATATCAAAGACATCAAAACTTTGACGCTGACTCTACTGTCATATTTCATGAATTGACCCAGCTACATAGATGTCAGGCTTCTTGGTGTAACAATCTGCCTGTCTCACAAGTCAGCGATTGTCAAGACTAACATGTCGGCTATCAGAATCCGGGGAGATCGGTGATCTATGGGGTGGCTTGCCGGCTTGCCGTTCGCCGTTGTATCAAGGACGATCTAGTTGAGTTTATTGCAGGCTAATCCATGTCTGTGTAGAAGGTAAACCTTTGTAATCCCTACTTTAGGAAGCGGTGACATCAGGGACTAGTGAGCAAACGTTTTATGACATCAGTTTGGGTTAACTTGGCTTCTCCCTGCCTGTTCAGGGGCTCGTCGGCCAAAAGAGAGAGTTCAACAGTTCACTAACTTATTTCCAATTGGCATCACACTGTCCGGCAATCATCGATTTGGAACACACACTGAATCGTGTCTCTCGGCGAGGAGTCAGAACAGACCACTGAGTCCTGTTGCCACAGATATCGTGCTCAAGGCCTCGATAGCTTCGATTTTACCATAAGATCATTATCATACATCTACCGGATCTGCGCAAGTGTATGTTTGGCAGCTGACAGACTGTCTCTTTTGAATGGTGGTATATTTGCTACCTGAGCTAGCTAAGACCGGTCTTCCTTTGTGGTTGACACCTTTTTGCTGACAGATTATCATGCAAACTCCTTATACATAATTAAGCTTCAATATTCTGAACGTGGGTACTTTGCGCTCCTTCAGGCTTCCAAAGTCTATCGGTATTGTTCAGCGAATTCTGTCGATCCTGCTGTTGCTAGCGGAGCATAATTCCGGGGAAACGGTAGGATCGAACCTTGACCCTATTAATGCCTACCTTACTGATCGCCGATGCAAGACGCGGGGTTCGTAATCACTCCGCCGTTTCGATATATCTGTGGGTGTGGACTGTGATCCTCGTTCGGCATTGATTATCTGTTTTCTCGGACGACTTAACCATAACACAACTTGATCCTAACAGGGTAGAAAAGCTATATAGGATTTTGACTTGGTAAGCTCTTAGCTGGCCAAACTGAATATGGATTTAACTGCTGCGCTGCTGTACGTGCTATAACTTATAAAGGCCAACTCTTGAGTATTATGGTCTTGACTGATAACGTGGTAGATGCGTACTCAACTCCTCAGCTATTAATTAGATCTAGCTTGATGAGGTCGAGGCTGACCTTACTGGATGCTAGCCGGTAGCATGGTGTACTATGCGGCCGAAGCAAATTGCTGCATGCTGTTTTCAAGGAGACAATGTCAGCTCGTGGAGGAGACGGTATCTAATGCTCTACCATTAGCAAATATGGGGAAATACTATGAGCCAGCAATTAAAACTTCCCTTCTCTTGGGACAGAGAGCTTACGTTTTGACAGTAAGTGTGTTCTTTAATGTAATTTCTTGTGTTGAACCTATGAGCGCCTGCAAACACAGGGTACTGGATATGATGATATGCGAATGCAGAGCCAAAAGCATGCAGTCATGTTTGAGATTTCTCCTAGCACTTCCTAACTCATAAGGCAACCTGAATCGGGCGATATTTTGTTGTAGAACGCTTCTCTTCTGCCTGCTGACAAGTTCAAACCAGAGCCCTCAATCATTGCCATAGTGATCCTCTTCCTCTTCCTCGTCCTCGTCTTAACACTCTCATTGTCACCTGCATTTGATCGCAAACTTCTTGTCAATTCTCTCGCAGATATCGTCGTAGTTGTTCTTGTCAAGAATGAGAGAACCTAAAAAGCCGGCACCTGGCCAGAGTGGCATCTCGCTGATGAAGAAGCGTGCGTCTGCGCCAATCTTGCAATGTGAAGAACAGTAGAGCGTACCTAGTCTTGGTTACTCTTTCCAGCATAAATCTACTAACCATCATCAATTAAATGTTTGGGAGAAATTATTCATGCGAGAACTCAGGCATAGTACTTAGGGAGGCTTCAATCGACTATCACGCCAAATGTCTCTACCAGGCCAATGTCTACTTGCATGGCTTTGGGCAGAGTTTCATTCTTTCCTCCGCTAACCAAGGCTTGGTTTAAGCTTGATATCACCTTGAGACGTGGGGTGTACAAATACTCAATCAACTCATCGGATCCAAGACAAGCTCTCCCCGTTACAGCTAGTCCTATTAAGTATAGTCTGCTATTGAAAACAATTATACTGATCAGTATAAGTAAGAAGGCTATGCATATCTATGTACCATGCGCGGTGCGTTCGGCAACTGCGTGACTCCTGGGGTATCTTCAAGCGCCGGCGCGTTGGATCCATCGCTGATGTTGCCGCTCTGAAGTTGAGCAACCTTTTTGTTTCTTCTCCTTTTCCGAATGCAAGAGAAAATAACAAAAGCAGCTAACAAAACAACAAAACCACCAACAGAGGCAGAAATTGCAATGACAGTCGTTCTGTTGTTATCAAGCCAACTCCCTCCAGATCCTCCTCCTCCGCCTCCGCCGCCACCACCACTACCAGAGTCCTCATCACCATCGCAATTCTGCACGTCGATGGGACACTGACTTGAACTTCCGTCGCAAGTCTCCTCCGGGTCACAAGAGCCGGTACTCTCTCTGCAGACCAGACCACTCCGGGCAACCTGACACTCATCCGTGCAGCAACCATCTGTTGACGGATCGCACTCGGCACCGCTTCGAAGTTGACAAGTGGAAGGATTGCAGCAAGAATCCTCTGGGCATCGATCTTCGCCGCCGCAGTCGCACTTCTCCCCTGGCTCGACGATTCCGTTGCCGCACTGACTGTCGTTGACATCAGGGACATCATCCTCGCTCACTAAACAGCTTGTATCGACATGCTCTTCTCCAATTCCGGTACAGATAGTTCCAATAGTGCAGGGCGAGAACTCCTCGAGTCCTGGAGAACTCTGAGGGTTCATAATATACTGATTCCGTGCATCGCAGGTCGATCGACTAAGAGGGCAGCAGTCGTCGGAAGGAGAGCTGCTAGACCCGACGCAGTTGCTAGATGTGCAGTCGTGAGATGCTCCAAAGTTATGCGCCAGCTCGTGCGCAAAAACCTGCCACTCAGACGACGTGCGGACCACCACGTTCGCCGATGCAGTACCACCGCCTCGATATGATGACCCTCGCGATCGATTGCACAAACTTCCGATCCAGGCTATCCCGACAGTAGAACCGCTTCTGCAGGCGGTCAATAAAGACCAAACAGCGTTGTCATCTTGCAATCGGCTCCTCCATTGCGTGAATAAATTCAAGCGCCCGCTTATGTCAATATTTGCGGTGCAGCCAAGGTTCCAGGGCATCGAACTGGGGGCATCGGAAGGACAAGACGGATCGCTCATGGTGAGATTCTGAATTGCCAAGGCAACGTTGAAAGTGTCTTCGTAGACCTGAGAGGCTACGTTGACTTGAGAAATGATGTTATCTCGGGCATCCTGCATAGAGTCGAATTCTGCTGTGTATGAGCAGTCGGCTGCGATTCCTACCAATGCGACCTGTCTGGATGATGGGCATCCGTCCGTTGATCCGATGACATCGACGGGATCAAACCAGTCATTGGGACTTTGCCGGCGAGTAAATCCAAGTGGACGACGTTGCTCGTCTTTCTCTCCATCGAAGGCTTCAGAAGAAGCTAGGCGACGGCGGTCAGTGTACCTCTGGGCTTCGCAAGTCGATGCATCAGGGGAGGATCTTTGCAGAATAGTTCCATCTTGGGCACTCGATTCCTTCCATACTATCATCTGCTGTCGTTCATTGACTGATCGGATGTCGTGTAATTGTCGCGTTTGACGATAATTTGAGTCAAGCGAAATGTGATGGTAGGTGCCGTCATTGGTGAAAGTACCCTCGATGATATGTCGCCCCTGTCGATATCGCACCATGACCCGTGCCCATCCCACTCTTCTCTGGGTTTCCTTTTCGACGTCATTGACGAAAGCTACTCCCTTGTATAGCAAAGGGCTTTGGCTCTTGAAGTCAGTGACTCGGTCATGTTTCTCTGCCGACTTGATGTGTGCAATGTTGGTAAGACGTGATGAAACATTACGAGAGGGTTGCAGGTTTAAGGTGATTCGTTGTCGCTCATACGGAACATCGAATTCTACTTGAAATAAGGAAGTGGCGCTGATTGTGTGAGGGTCTTGCGAAAATTCCAGAGACCTGATTGTAGATGATCGATCAGTGGTATCTCTGGTCACAGATTTTGCTAGAAATTTAGGTGTCAGTGAGTGGTGAACATTGCGCTAGTTTTTGGATATACCTTTTACCAAATGTAAATGGCTGATTGAAAAGAGGAAAAGAAAAAAGGTCAAGAAATTCATAGCTAGGTGCTTCCACGTTTAGGCTATCCGTCAGACGGAAAGCACTGCTTTTGAGACACACGTTCGTATCAGGCTGGAATTGTGATACATATATGACTTCACGTCCAGCCTCCGGTACTGGAATCTGATTTGAGGATGAGAGCGACCGACCTATCTATGACACAGGGACTGCACGCGATCTCTTGGCCAGTTAGCGAAGCCAAGAACTAACGTCTCAGCGGCTCGGGCTTATCCAAGGTAGCTAAGCCACTCGGGCCTCGTAAGAGGTGCATTTGTTGGTAGTACAATGTCGGAGGTCGGGTTGCGCGAGCCGTTTATTGATGGGTTTTCCCGGACCACTTTGACGCCTTTTGGTTATCTTGAGGCCCCGAATGTTCATTACTATCTAATAGACGGCTGACTTGTAGCTGGTATTTCATCATCATTTGGTGACGCTTTGGCAAGCAGAACCGTTGTACTTGTCACTGAGCCAAGCCAGAACACTCACATTAAGCTTAAATATTGTGTATGGATACGTGACCCCGGCACGTCCGGCCACCGGTCTTCGGACCCCGCCATGGAGCTTGGCATCGGAGATGCTGACCAAGACGACGCCTCTAAATCCGAAAGGCGAAGGCCGTATCCACTCAGAGAACTCAATGACGCCTTAGCTGACGTATACTCTTCTTGGCATCTGAATGTCAGCATCACAATGAGGCCGCGTGTTGCTTAGAATGAATGAAGCCACGTTCTAGACTGGAATTTCCACGACGAAAGCTTTTGTTCATCGCTTGTCAATTCCTCAGTGAGTGGCTCGTGGTTATTTGCCATATCGGAGATGAGCGGCTTGGTCCATAGCCTGGTTTGCTGGCACAAGGCGAGAACCGATACTACCGGATATCATCAAGGCCAGGGCTACATCCGAATGGGGGATCTAAATGAACGGGGGACTGGCAAGGGTCGTGACCAAGCCGAGACCGCGTGCGTCTAACTTAGTTGACTCTGCGGGAGGTGATGTACTGACTCGTGCTTGCTGCATGCTGAATCTATCTCGAGATCAAATTCAAGGTTCTCGAAACGGATTGACGTTGAGAAAGCATACCTACAATCGTTGATAGTGCCCGCATGCGTCGAAGTATATATCGAAACTCTATGACGCCAGACCAAGAATGAATTCTACGTGATCGGCAGCTAGTAGCATTTGGCATCTTGCACTCCTCAGAGCAATCTACAAATCACAAAATATTATCCAAACTTCGTCTCAGCATTGTCGTCACTGTCATTCTCCTCGGTATCTCCCGGATATGTGTCATCAACCGTCACTAAGTCTACGCATAGTCCAGATTTTTAGATAACTCACTCCAACAATGTTTTCTTCTGGTTAAGTTCGTGCTAGGGAGCTGTTTTAAAGTTAGGCTGTAACGTCACGGTGAGCTTTATCGGCCGATGGTGGGGTAGTAGGTACCGTAATTACTCGCGAAATTCATCACGGCTAGCGTAAGACTAATACAAGCTAGCGAGCACTACTATAATAATCACTTCCTCATATAGATTAGGTGTGACGATAAGGCATAGAGGGGAATATCAAACCTTATTGCTATCCTAATAATAGATAGTTTAGATTTCCCACATCTACTGACTTTAACCTTATCAGATTATCAAATAAAGCTATCACCACGGCATTTTTAGCAGTCATAGAGCCCCTTCAGGAGGTTAACCCAAACGCTCGGGTATTCACAGCCATGCCTCCACATAAGAAGAGAGGGAGGCCGCCCTCCTTATTAAAAAATCGCCGGCCCAAGGGCACGAAGCCAGTCATTAGGAAGGAGAATTCCTACTCAAAGAGTAAAATCGAGGAAGTAATGCTTTAGATAATACATCACAGAGTCAATTAGCACAAAGAAATACAGCCCCCGACCTCAATTAAAGCCCAAGAGCACTTCCTAATCCCTACAAGCACAATTCGTTATTAAATAAATAAGTTTAAAGATTCCTTCATGCAAAAGCAACCTCATATACCCCTTACTAAGTGGCCTAGACTGGAAGAAGAGTTATATTCTCGCTTTTTGCAGCGCCATACACGCAAATTAATAGCATCAACCTCCTGGTTTCATCGCCAAACAAGGGTCATCTTTAGAGCCCTTTACCCGGCCATGCCTAACCGCTTTATCTTCTCAAATGGGTAATAGAGGGGCTTCCTTCGGCATCACAACATCATCAAGCGCCAAATAACACATCAAGCCTCTAAGCTGCCAGAGGAATATCTAGAAGTTATAAATAACTTCATTCGATTCGTCAGAAAAATCTCTACAATTCGGTCCCAGTCTCGAGTTATTACGATGATATTAAATAACCCAAAACGTCGATTCCCTCTTAGCTATATCCTCAATATAGACAAAACCCCAGTCCCTTTTCACTACCTTAAGGGGTCAACTTAGGAGACCCTTAGTGAGAGGACTATAAGTAGAAAAGTTGACCATTCTGGATGAGATAAACGCCAAGCGACTTTAATTTTATATATCTTTGCAGACGGAATCATAAGATTTAAGCCAACTATAATATTTCATAATACTCCCACCGAAGAAGGTAGAAGAATCTTCAACCTAGAGGGTCATCTCTATCATCCGGATATCGATATGGAGTACAACGAGCACGCATATAATAACAAGGAGCTTTTCTCACAATAGATTAATACTACGCTCTCGAAACTTCGTCAGGAAGAAAAGGAAGATTTCCTCTTAGTCATAGACGCAGCAGCATTCCATAAAACCGACCGCATCAAGGAGAAATTAAGAAAACTCAATATCACAGTTGCGATAATTCCACCCGGTTATACATGCCTACTGCAGCCTCTAGATACAGCAGTCAATAAGCCATTTAAGCAGTAGCTTAAGGAAACTACTAATAAGTATAAAGAGCGTATAGAGGAGGAACGAGGCTTTGACTATAAGTGGTCAGTCAGTGATAAAAGAGTCATAATAACACATATAGTTGCACAGGCAGTTAAGCGGCTCAAATCTACTCATAGGGCTAATCTAGTAAGGAAGGCATTCCTGAACTGTGGAATAAGTATTCTTCCAGATGGAACTGAGGATAACTTCATAAAGATTAAGGGAATAAAAGATAAAGAAATTGACTTCACAGGATAGGAGATAGCCAAGGAAATCATCATCAAAGACGAGGAAGTCGTTGACCCTCTTTGCGATAATGAGGAGCTAATTAAAGCAGATGACGAGGAGTTATTACTGCTTACGAGATATCACGAGGAGGTTATTACGAAGTTAAAGAGCCGACTTCGAAGAAGGGGGCTTAAAGTCACAGGAAGGAAGGCAGAGCTCATCCAACGACTTCGCGATCACAATAACTATAAAAGAAATCAACCTATAAGAGAGCAATCCACCATTAAAGTATATCAGGATATAGAGAATAGCTAGGAGATTCAGATTCCTAAGTATCACACCAAAAGAATGCTTATCCCTCTTAGTATTCCCATTTAAATCCGAGCCTAAAGTCCATCTTATGCCAACGATTACCCGACCTCTCAGGCTTACAAAACACCACTTTCCCCTCCCTCAAGACATCATCAACTAGCTTCCTACTTCTAACCCTTACCCAGCCGTGGTAGGTGCCTTCTTTTATAAGGGAAATACCGGTTTTTTCACCTAGAGAGGAGGGCTATCGGTACTCAAGGCGGTAGGTCTATCCAATCTCGAAGCACTCGGCGTTTTCGTAGTCATCCGTCACATCTAGCGGCTAATTAGCCTCATCAGAGGGCCTCAACACCAAGAAAATGCCCTCAACCCGAAAAAACGCACATATAATATCTACAAAGCCGGCGGCAGTCATATTCATTGATTGAAGAGGCGGATCGGGAATGTGGATGGAAGTGGGAACAAAATCACGGTAAAATCCCGCCTAAATTCAGGCTATTTTAGTTCCCTTACCCAGCCCCGCTCGGTGGCGCGCTAACCGTGATGAATTTCGCGAGTAATTACGGTAGATGCAAGGGCAAGGTTTTGGTGAATGCGTACCAAAACTTATCTGATGAGATAAACCCACCATTGAGTCTAGGTTTTGTCGCGATCTTAGTTTGTCAAGCTGGGACGCTCTTTGGACTTTTCTTTACCCACTTTCTAGGTAACATGTATAGCGGCGGATACTGTCTTTTCCATGAATGAGCGATGAATGACTACCCCGAACATATTTCGGCAATGTCCGATAACACTCCACTTTTCTTACATGAGGCAGCAAAAGGCAAATACACAAGAAGCCCTAAGGGGTTTCCTTTACACTAGGTCTGTCTTTTCCTTGAACAGCAGCAATTTCTTCTTAATACTAGAGTCGTTTATTAAAAGTTGTAAAACACTATCTTCATTCCCCAGCTACCCTATAGTCGTTCAGTGACGTCTGCTGAGCCACCTAACCAGGTTAGTCATTAATCAGACATTGCTATAAAACGGGTGTGCAAAATGTCGCGACTTTCAGACTATTTATATGTACGGTATACAAGGTCTCTTCTAAATGTTTAAATGAACGAAATCGATCCTTTGGACAAGGAATATGTTCCAGGCGTAGCAAAATGCACGGATATAAAATAATACGGGCTGTGCTGTCTGTCACGAGTGTGTCACGTGCAGCTTGGATCAGTCAGGCGCTAACTCAACCTAGCTTAGCGTAAAAAAACTCTCATCCTATGATACCCTTATTTTAAATTTACCTTTAATATTATAGACCTCTATTAAATCCTTGATTAACTGGGCTGTATAACTAGTAA
The DNA here is from genome assembly GCA_013184455.1 of Fusarium continuum. Lineage (NCBI taxonomy): Eukaryota > Fungi > Ascomycota > Sordariomycetes > Hypocreales > Nectriaceae > Fusarium > Fusarium continuum. The sequence continues at coordinate 99 of JABCKB010000648.1, read as the reverse complement.
TAGCGAGACTTAAAATAGGTGGCTAAAAGTCTAGAAAAGACCCCACTTTGCTTACTTCCTTAATTTTTAACACTATACTTTTATATAATAATACCTTAG
>JABCKB010000647.1:0-15776 GCA_013184455.1 Fusarium continuum | reverse complement strand
TACGGGCACGCGGGCCATGAGGCGTGGGTGTAAGTCAAACGATTCCAGGGTCTCCGGTCATACGAAGATAGGAACGGGCAGATGACCATTATCATTTTTTATTTTAATTCACCCAGTCAACACAACACCCGTAACCCGCCCACCCCCAATAAAAAAAACATATCCGGAATTGCAAGGTCAAGGGCAACGCTTGCTCTGTACCTAGGTAGTCTACCTAGTAGATATCGAGAAATCCCGACGTTAGTTCAGCTGAGCTCAGTAAAATCGCATTAAGTAAGAGCATTAAACCCCCCCTATACCATTGTAGGCCCGTTAGTAGCACGTGCCATCAGCCTCGTGCTTGGTGTCAGTCAGATCGTGAGTGATTCCTAAAAGTTCCTAATATTGTAATTGCACGGCGTCCGAATCCTCCCGACAATCCTTTCACGTGGGTAGCCGCAACTTTTTGAGCCGCGTCTACTGATCAACCTCTTGTCAGATTCCCGATTTAGATCATCGTGAACACCTTTCTAGCGCCTGTTTGACCCAATTGCCTGGGCCACTGCGGACCGTCATCATCATGGATGACAAAGACTTCCGCTTGTTTGTGTGGCCGGGATGGGTTAGTTAGTTTACATCGTTTGTACTGTATGCTCTTAGTTAGCGGGCGGCCAAGTTGCCGCAGACGCCGCTCACCTTGAATCTCTCCCGGTCTGTATTCGTGACATTTGTAACGTCTCTCGTCAGCGACTTTTCAGCCGACTTCATACGGTACTTGAAGATCTTGCTCATGCAGAGACATACTTGTTCTCCTGTAGCTTGGCATCTAAGGGGGTATGAATGAGAATAGCGCCCGAAATGCGGACACGCCTCTCCGCAGGCTTCGATCTAGAGAATATATAAAAGTTTGACGGTACCTCCTGAGGCAGAAAGCTTTATTATCATGACATTTTCTCTATCCAACTAGGATCTCAACCGTTCATAATACTAAGCAAATATTTACTATATACGTACAGACCTAAGACCTCAAGAGTCCTACTCATTCCAATGTTGACAACTCAGCTCCAGCACAGCCAAGCTTCAAAGCAAGCTGCAAAGGCTGCAGCTCTTGGCTTCGCTCGAGCTGTCTCCTCTCCTTCCTCTCCTGCAACAACTCCCGCTGCTCTTCGAGTCGGTTACGGGGCTTCCCAGCAACATCAGCACTTCTCGTCGACACCCACCAACCGGCTTCGTGACTTCTTCCCAGTCAAGGAGACACCGCATATCCAAACAACCAAGCCAGCATGGCCACACGAGGGCTACACGTACGAGGAAATGCTGGCCGTCGAGCCCGCTCACCGGCCACCCAAGACTGTTGGTGATTATACAGCCTGGAAGATTGTACGCTTTGCCAGGTATTGTATGGACAAGGCAACGGGTATGGACCGTGAGCAAAAATCAGACAAGACAAAGCCAACTACAGCCATTGCGGCCCAGAAGCCACTCACCGAGGCTCAATGGGTAAGCTATTTTGTTTTGTTTTGAATTTGAGTATTGAAATGAGAGGCTAACATGAAAAAGTTGATTCGGTTCATCTTCCTCGAAAGTGTCGCCGGAGTTCCAGGTATGGTTGGAGGCATGCTACGACATCTCGGTAGCCTTCGACGTATGAAGCGAGATAACGGTTGGATCGAAACACTCCTCGAGGAGAGCTACAACGAGCGAATGCATCTCCTGACTTTTATGAAGATGTGCGAGCCTGGATGGTTCATGAAGACCATGATCATTGGCGCCCAGGGTGTCTTCTTCAATAGCCTGTTTGTCTCGTATCTCATCTCGCCAAAGATTGTCCACCGATTTGTTGGATACCTGGAGGAAGAGGCCGTCCACACCTATACTCGTTGTATTAAGGAGATTGAGGACGGCAACTTGCCCAAGTGGAGCGACCCCAAGTTCCAGATTCCTGACATCGCCATTCAGGTGAGTACTTGTAAATACCCTAGCATGGTGTATGGGACCTGACAAGACCTGTTTTAGTACTGGAAGATGCCCAAGGAACACAATACGATGAAGGACTTGATCCTTTATATCAGAGCCGATGAGGCTGCACATCGAGGAGTCAACCATACGCTTGGCAACCTTAACCAGAATGACGACCCGAACCCATTCGTCAGCGAATACAAAGATCGTGAGCCACCCAAGCCTGCGCTGAAGCCCACTGGCTACGACCGAGTCGAAGTCATCTAAGCATGATCGCCACAAACACAACAACAACAACAGCCACAGCCTCTAGACGAAGGCCGCTCGTGATTCGATGCGAGACCGTACTAAAAGTTATCCCGCTTGTCTGAATAAATAGAAGGAGAAAGACCTGTGTATTAATAACTGTTTGCATATGACATTACTGGGAGATGTCGCTTGAAAGGTCCAAGATGGAGTTTGTTTTTGTATTTCCTGTAGATGTTGGCATTTGATGGCGCTTTTTGGGGCATGAAATCCCCACTCTTGATGAATAGAGTAAAGGAATAAATCGGATGATTGATAATAGCTATGTTCTAGTGGTAATACATTTACATTGCTTCAACCTGCCAAAGACTTGCGCGTGAAAATGGAGGTAAAAGGGGAAGTGTATCAAACGAAGCAGCCATACCAGAATCACATGCTACACTAGTTTGCTTATAAAGGAAATACAAATAACAATTGCTCAACAGGTAATTCGTAGTCCCATTGATTTGTACGTAAATGATGTAGAGAAGATCTCTATTATTTTTCCAACACTTTGTCCGCCTCAATCTCGTGTCTCGAGCTTCCTGCCTATTTGGGTAAGCGGAAACCCAGTTCCCGTTACTGTACCTATAGTTAAATAAGCTTCTTTTTCTCCGGTCCGGACCGCGTCACCGAGAAGCTCGAATCTGCCTTGCGAGGATCTTCAAACACGAAGGAAGAGGTATGCTGTCACCGAACAAAGCAGGGGTAAGATGAAACTGATGTCACGCCTGTACCAGTACCTAGGTACCTACGCAGCAGCTTACATACCTTACATTTCGTCGTCACACAAATCATCCTCTGATGGACAAAAAGAAACACAGCCTTGGATTGTGGGGTCAGATCGTGAGCCGCGTGTAAGGCTGGGGGCAGTGTAAGTGCCATGTACCTACGGATACTGTACTTTGAATGTAGCATAATAAACATGGATGAATGGGTGTTTTGGAAGGTATTTGCGCGAATAAGTAATGATACGAAACGTGGATCTTGTGCCAGAAACTTGTTGATATTGTTTTAGTCTCTTCTCCACCAAAGCACCGATCTCTTGATATCTACGAGATATGCCTCTTGTTGGGCCGCTTTTTCTGTCCGGGGACTCGGATACGCGCTAGAAGCATCGCATCCATCTTCGAGAGGCAGTGCAATGATGACATGGTTAACGACGATCCAGGGGCAGTCAGACAGCGAATATCTATTATAAGCTCTGACGATTGTGCTACGTACCTGTTACAGTTGTTGGCCAGAACAAAAGATTCCTTGCGATGATGAAAAGTAATGTGGTTACGAATTTCGGAACTGTAGCGTATACCAGCCGCAAAGTGGAATTTACTGCGCTGAAGGTCTGATGATGGGACCCTGTTACAATTGGACATGAGTGATGCGAGATGACGCCTAATTGAAATGTGATCCAAACTGTTTCTTTTACAGTCATGCAATAAGCAACTTCAAGCTGAATACCTAGCAAAATGTGATGAATACTGTACGTAGCGAAGTGGAGAGCTGAACCCTATTTCTTGTTAACCCTTGTTTGGAGCATGCTGATTTGACAACAAGCGCGCACCGGAGATTGATGACAAGAGAGAATAGAGGACGATGACAGTACAAGGTTCACTCAATCCGGCGGCTTCCTCTATAGCAAGAACTCGGATGACAGGATAGTCTCAATGGAGCGTGGTAGTCCTCTGCTTGTGGTGAATATCGAGTCGGGGACGGACGGGTGTTTAGCTAAGTACATTACTAATACCAGCTAGGTTAGTACCTTATCCAGTACGCTCAACTGTTGAGTGATGTAGTAAAGAAGAAAGAAGAAGAAAAAAATATCCCAGACACACTACGAACCAGAGAGCGCTGCAAATGTCCAAATCTTTAGAAGTTTGTTTGCACATGCAAAAGTGCCGCTACTGTACTGGTAAGTCAGGTGCTTAGGTACTCCGTAGTGCTGATGCTCATTTACCTGGAGCCACCAATCCTAAACGAGCAAAATAACTACACTATTACACACACATGGACCATGAACCAATGGATTCATTCTAGAGAGACTGAGCGCATTGATTCAGCGAATATCTAACTAATCCAATCATTTAGTACCTACCTAGTTTTGTAGATACAGATGAAACGGCGATGAACAGACGGATGATAAGGCTACGCAGGCTACTAACATTGTGTTCCTTTTTGTCCTCGCCCTTCTTACAGTACTTCATCTCCATCATCTGTATACCTAAGGTAATACAACACCACCAATAGCACTTCCATTTAGCGATAGCACGATTTGCATCAGCCCAGGGAAGAAGTCTGCCTTGCATCCGACATATCAAACGATCCCAGACACAGTTAAAATTAGCAAACCTCGGTACTCATAAAGCTATCGTCCTTATGTACCTTGCCTTACCTCACCTTACCTCAGGTACCCCTAGCTTGAGGCCCCATTCGTTCGACGTGTCTCTGCACAGCCTCCGCACCACTCTGGCCCTCTGGCCCTACCTCAACTAACGGCGGTATATTTCTGCTCTACCTACTGTAGCGGAGGGACCTTGCGTGTGTCTGGACGCCTTTCTTACTGCAGATCTAACGTTACCCCATCTGTGTTGTGTGCGGGCTTGGGCTTCTATTGGAATTCTGGACGAAGAAAAGACCAGCCACGGACAAACCAGAAGAGGCAGACCCCTTCCGTTCCAACGGACCTGCTGTAGCCGCCCAGCTTTCTTCTCCTCCCCCTCCGTCCCATCCCATCCTACCACCATCCCGCTGTTCTTTATAAGAGAAGCCCATCTGGAGCAGAATCTTACAATTAAATTGTCAAGGTCTTGGCGCTTCCCTCCAGCTGTTACCCCTCCTCAGAAGCACTAGCCGACCTACCTTAATTTTACCGCCCTGGCTGTCGCTTGCAGTTGTTTTGTGTAGGTTGTTGCGTTGTGCTACAGTACTTGAAGTACAGTAAATACCCGCCGCACCGCATCCCGCCGCAACCCAAGAAACTCATCTCCACCATCATCTGCGCACCCGACGCTGAACAACGCAGCGAGACCGAGTCGTCCATCGTCGTCATACAAACTTCGCAATACTCTTATCAGCGTCGCATTCCTCTGCTCTACCTCAGACCATCCCGCTCCAACTGCGCGCTTCGCAACCCTATCCACGCGTCGGCCGCCGTGATAGGACGGTCCCCCGCCCGTTGCATCACCCTGTGAGCGCACAGCCCCCCCGGCATCGCCACGGTGCCTGAAGGCTGACGAGAAAGTCTGCCTCGTCTGCTTCGTCTGCTTCTAAACTCGGCAGCATCATGGATCAACAAGCTCAGCGCGGCCGGTCGCCTTCGGCTGGCCATCAACAGCCTCATATAAACCATTCTCATTCCCATTCACCGTCACCAACACCCTACCAGCATAATGATCCGTCCGTCGGCCTCGGTCTTACCCTCGATCAGTCTGCCCAACAGTCCTACGAGTCCTTCAATAATTCAGGTTTCCTGAGTCCTCAGCAGTCGCCTTCTTTTCTTCCTACTGCGCACCAACAACAGAACAATTCTTTTGCCCAGGCCAACCTGTCCGACCCCGCTATTCTCGACCCCAATAACACCGCTTCATTTGGCCAGCATCCAACCAGCTCCGACACTTCGCTGCCCTTCAACAACCAGGCTCAGACAGCTTACCTGTCGCCTAACCTCAGCGATAACGATTTCTCTCTCTTTCCGAACACCAGTGGTCCGGGCGACCAATTCAACGCCCCCTTGTTTGATCAGTCTACACTTAATCCAAACGACATGAATACCATGGCGTCGCAAGGGCATCACTCGCCTACCCCTCCTCACCTGTTCCAGCACGATGCTCAGCAACCTGGTTCGGCTCACCAGTCGCCCGCCTTCAACCAGCACCAATTCTCTTCCCCGCCTAGTCACTCGCGACATGCTTCTCTCGGCCCTGCAGACGCCCTGCTCCCAAATCAAATAGCCGATTGGAACCAGCCGCAATTCCAGGGCCATCGTCGCACACCATCTGAATACTCAGACGTCTCGTCGGTTGCCCCATCGCCCAACCTCGTCAGCGTTGAGTCTTTTGAAACCGATATTGGCGGGCACTCACCTTCTCATCGTCCTTCAGATGGCAGTCTATACCAGGAGGTGTTGAGCATGGGTAACTTTAGTCTCTCTGACCCTCAGGTTGGTGGTAGTCCTGGACATCAGGGTCGTAGTCCGTCTCATAGTCCTGCGATTAGTCCTCGCATTGTTCCTCAGCAGATGCCCGACTTGAACCAGTTGAATCAAAATAGCTTTGGTTTGGCAGCTCCTCACAACCCATACGGAATTCCATCTTCCTACCCCGACGTCACGGCGCCCGTCGAGGCTTTCCCTAGCCTCCAGCCTTCAGGTGCCGATATGTCATCGCAAATGGCGCCTCCTGCCATTAACATTGATTTCGCGCCTACGAATGCTAAGCAAAGTGCTTTTGACCCCCCCAAATCGCGTATGGATCAAGACTCTTTGACCCCGCCAGACAGAGGTATGTGAAGCTGAGATTTTGCTTGGTAAAACCATCTAATACCTCACAGGCCGTCCTAGATCCCGTCCTCGTGCAGTGACGGACCCTTTCCATCCTGGTGGTGGGTTGCTAGGCCGCCAGGGCAATGCCAATAACTTCTCACCCTCTTTAGGCGCCGACTTGTCAGCGCGGTCAGATTCTAGGTCCCTGTCTCCTCTTGACAGACAAGCCGGCACTTCACCTTCCAGGAGAAGACAGTCCACATCAGCGGTCCCGAACAACGTTATCGCCTTGCGACTGGCAGACCCTGAGTACCAGAACAACCAGGACAGCGGTGCCGCTAAACGAGTTCAGAAGCACCCAGCTACTTTTCAGTGCACACTGTGTCCTAAGCGATTTACTCGTGCTTACAACTTACGTTCACACCTGAGAACCCACACAGACGAGCGCCCCTTTGTTTGCACTGTGTGCGGGAAAGCCTTTGCTAGACAACACGACCGCAAGCGACACGAGAGTTTGCACTCGGGCGAGAAGAAGTTTGTATGCAAGGGTGACCTCAAGGTCGGAGGTCAATGGGGTTGTGGTAGAAGGTTCGCCCGTGCCGATGCTCTGGGCCGTCATTTTAGATCCGAGGCAGGCCGTATCTGCATCAAACCCTTATTGGATGAAGAGATGATGGAGAGACAAAGACTCTGGCAAGAACAGCGGATGCAACAGAACATGGCACAGAGCATGGCGGCTGCATCCAATATGCCTATGGATGGACCTGTCTATCCTATGGACCCTTCAGGCAACCCCATGCTTCCAGCAGCTCTCCTGGCCCAATATCCCGCTCTGGCCCAATTGAACTGGTCTACCCCTGATGCAAATTCTGGCATGGATGATGATGTCAGTGGTCGTTCATCGTTTGATGCTAGCGACTACGACGAGAATGATGATGGTGGATACGTGAGCGGCCCTGGAACAGGGTTTGGCGAGGGTGGCATGAATCAAGGATTCGGCGAGATGGGATACGCGAGTGATTTTGGTGGCCGATAGCAAGGCCTCGCTCATGATGAGATGGATGCCCTGTTGACGTGATCAGTGCCTTTTACTCATCTTGTTACCCAACCCTTACGACGTGTTCCGAGGCCTTTGTTGCTAGCAGCGTTCTTTTGCCCTTCTTTCATCTGTTCTGTTCTCCTTTTGGGGGAACTCAGTTTTTGTTTTGTTTTTGTTTTTTGTTTTTTGGACATCATCGATATCCCAGGGACGCCTTTAGACGGCGTGTGGTTACAATAACACTTTGGCTACATAAGCGGATTCAAGGTGGATTTTTGTGTATTTCGGGGAGTGGTTGGGTATAGACGGTACGCGCATAGATACCAAACTGAGTCTGCTTTTTTTTCTTCACTCTGATGAAACTTGTGTTTTATTTCGTTTCATTGTTAATGTATTTGCACGACTTGAAATACTCGACCAATTATTCTCTTGACACTCGCAGTCAATTTGCTATTTGCAGGTTTCAATTGTAAATGGAAACAGTAAAAAGGCACTGACACAAGTGTCCTTCTGGCATTTCAAGTTGCACAAGGAACAGATAGATTGGTTTAATGCATGTAATTAGCATTTAACATCATCTATGCAGACACCATAGCCAATACCGACGTCTAGGTTTCCTATCCCACTAACTAATGGGCTCCCCCTTTGCCGACCCTGATTTTTCAAGGCCCTTCCTCTTCTTTGGATATCTTTATGGTAGCCAGCGGGAAAGGATAACAAGTACGACTCCGAATCCAAGAATGACAATGCCAACGCCGAGCAATACCTCCGGTAACACCTCCATCTCCCTGTTCCGTTTCTCGAGCCGAGCCACGATTTCGTAATTATTCCATATTATGATTCCTTAGGCCTAGCATGAGATTATATCATGACCAGGGCCAAATCTCGTCGAAGACGTTCAGTGCATCGGTAATGTCCCAAAGTATTCCTTAAACGTCTCCGCCATGAAGTTCTCACAAATTTCACGATGGACCGACACGCATGCCTCGGTGATGAAGGGCATTAAGAGCGAATTGGCCTCGAGGAGAACCTGTTCGTGCAGCTCATACTCGTCCCCCTCGGCCGTCACCGTGCTACCCGATGCGGTGCTATCCGACCCCGCGGGCGATATCGGTCCCGTAGCTGATCTGCCGCGCTGTTGTTGCCGCACCGTCCATTGGGCTCGGACGACGACGCTGACAGGCGCCTTGGCCCGGGAGCGGAGGCCATCGGGGATGACCTGAAAGATGGCCTTGTACGAAATGGTTTTCGCCAGACCGGGAGCGAGGTTGACAAGCTCCTGCATCTGATAGGCGCGGAAGGTGTCGTCAAAGGGGCCGAAGAAGGGGTCGTCGGCGGTATCTGCCGGATCAGCTGGGACTTCTTCAGAGCTCGTCAAAGTCCGGTGATGGGCGACAAATGGATCGACGGCCTGTAGTGCCGCCACCACGGCGCCGGGAGGAAGGGTGCCCGGTATAGGGACGGATATGGTGAGAAGTTGTGTTGTGCGCATCTTAGATGAGGAAGGCGGAATGAATTGGCGTTGATAGGGATGTGCTGAGGCTCTCCGAATAGTGTAGAAAGGAGGAATGGGGTAAAGAGTGGTTGAATGTCGTTGATATCGTTAGGTGATGCTTGGCCAACGCTGATAAGTAGAGTCTGGCGATATTGGCGATGGCGAGAGTAGTGATGATGATGTATTAATCCTGAACAAACATCCAAAGGCGCACATGGTGATTGTCAATGACAGAACCTGGCGATCATTATTCCATTCGCGGTAACTGGAGAGATAACCCAGGCGTGCCGACGGGGAGAGCAGAGCAGAGAAGAGAAGAGTATGGAGGTTTTTCTCGCAAAGGCTCAACTTCTCCACGCAAGCATGTAAGACGAGGAGGATGTGTCAGTTGAACAAGGAATTCCGGTATCCAAAATCAAGTAAATGATGCTAGATCAGAGAATGAACGAATGACAAAGTCTGCGCCTCACAGACGCTGCTCGATTTCCTCTTTGTTCTTGAGACGGAAACTCGACAATCCGACGACAAGCGGAGCAGAGCGGATAGGATAGGATAAGATATGCAATGCACTGCGCTTCTAATGCACGAGTTGGGAAGCGAATAGGCGCCCGCGCGTATCGGAACAGTCAGCTCTGGGTCTCACAGCCCTTGTGTGTGTGTGTGTGTGCGTGAGCGAGAGAATAAGCAAAAGGGGACGGGGTAATGTTGCGCTGCGTTGGGTTGGTTGAGTTACGTTTTGAGTAGAGTTGAGTTGAGTTGAGCTGAGGCTAAACAGATGGTGGCTGAAGGGATAAAAATATACTGTACCTGCACCGTATAACAGGCGGCGGGGGGAGGGCAAAGGTGGCTGAAGGCCTGTTACAGACTGGACAATACGGAGGTACGGAGGTGCGGAGTCTAATAGAGAGTCGAGCCAGACAGAGAGAGAGAGAGAGCGAGAGAGAGAGAGCAAGATACTACTGAGAGAGAAGTTGTCAATAATGTGAAGTGGAAAAACCAAGTTTGAAATCTCTGAAATTGGTCATCGTATTGGACTTGACATAGACACTTGCAATCTTAGCTCTCTGTAGCAATGTCCGCCAACTCCAGACAAGGTTCTAATAATTGAAAGTTAACGTCAGGATGGTTATGGTCACGGAATGGCGATGCATCCACATCCGCAGCACCCATCTTGTATTTGGAATGCCGATGCCTCTTCAATTACCTCAGCTTATCTCTCTCCGTACTAATTGAGGGCGCTCATCCGACTGCTCTGTTTCCGTGATCCGTTAGCCACCTGCCATAATAGAGAGCATGCCCCGAAGAGGAGCAGGAAGAGGAGGCCAAGTCGAATTGATGAGCACGACTCCAAGACGTTGCGTTGCGTTGCGTTGCGTTGTGTTGCGTAGCAGCAAATTACCGGTGATTCCACCCCAAGCGCGGACGATAGTTAACTTTCCGGAAAAAGAACGAACCAGAATGGATCTGGCCCTGTCAATCTTGTTCGAAAGAGAAGACAAGAAGACAACAGCCGGCACCAATTCTTCACCCGAGACCGTATGTAGCCCGCAGGACCACTCTCGCACGGCCCGATCCGGCAGTTGTCCGACCGTATTAGTCTAGTAGGTTGTGATTTCTCACGATCGAGGAACCCAGTCAATGCCGCTGCGCTATCTCGCCGTGTTTTCCATCAATGACTTGCTGTTTCAGTCCTCTTGACGAGATCCAACTGGGTCGCGTGAGCTTTCTCAGGTCACCCAAGGCGGGAGGGACATGGAACTGCGGCCCGTCTTGCAGTGCAGGCAGGTCTACTAAGGAATAAACTCACATTCTTACCGGTAGCGGGCATTACTAGGCTGTGAATAAGTCAAGTCTGAGACAACCTCCTGGGTTAAGTGCAGAGCCATCTCGGGTGACTCACCTGCAGCTATCGTAGTCAGGAACAAGTGCTCTATGTTAAATATAACGGCTTACTGCACAAGATAGACAGACTGCTCATTACATCGAGATACTCAGCTTAACTGACCCATGGGCCAGTCTCTAACAAATGCCGGCTTACCCATTGCCTAACACTCGGCAGATGTCAAAGATGTCAAATCGGACAACTGAAGCAGAACAGTACAGTTCGACGGCGTGTGTTGCAGTTCTTCCTCTCACTTCTCATTCCCTTTAACAAGCTGCAAGGTCCACCAATACCTTTTTTCTTTCTCGTTGATAGTGGCGGCTGCTATCAGGTCTGACCGCCATGAAGGCGTTGGGCTGGATGGGTAGGCGACTCTCTGACATGTTTCGCTGCTTTCTGCGGAGACAGCATCAAACCGACTAACATGTATGTACGGAGTATGGAGTACTGCTTGCTGTGATGCATGAGGGCGGCCACGTCGTTGTCGTCGACCCCGGCTCATATGGACCAGGCGGCATTGAATCTGCGGGCTTTTTGGGCGAGGTTCGGCGCATGGCACGGCGCAGGGACGGGAGCTGGAGGCGGTGAGAGTTTGGCGATGCCTATTCGAGCCAAGCTCTGGCCTGGGATGATGCACATAGCTAAGGACTCGCAGCAAGCACAGGTAGACAGGCACTTGGAGGGGCAGAGGGGGGCATCTGCAGTATCCTTGTGGTCTTGTGGAGTCGTCCCAAGCCTTTTCACCTGCGGGTAGTTCCCGACCGTCTGCATGCATCAAAGGACCCTAGTCTCTGGATTTGAGTCTGAGTGTGTGAGTATGTGACTGACTGACACAAGGCAAGGCGTCGCCCGAGACTTTTTGATCGTGGTGCTACTCGGAATGCCGTAGAAAACACTTCAACGCAAGGCGCGATGATGACTATTGAACTTTGTATCGAGCACCATGATTGCATTCCATCGCAAAGGTTAGTTAGGTGTCGTGTCTAGCCTCCTTCGGGCCCTTCCATACCCGCTCCCCCAATTGCCATTAGTGCAAAGGGACAACAGCCAGATCATCTTCCATTTGGAAGCGGTACAGTACCTACTACCTTAGAACCAAGCTCTTGGCTACTAGGTACCTTAGGTAATATACCTACCTATTAGCGGTCGTCGTGGGAACCAGATGTCACGAGGAGTCCCACAAAACTTGTCCGAGGCTGGATGGAGAAGGAACACACCTTATCCGTACTTAACCTTGAAACCTGGGGGAACAGGAATGAGATGTTTACCATGCTGTACGCAGTCTCAAAGGATGAAAGTGAGCTTACCTTACCCTCTACGCTACCTATGTTAAGAAAAGGTAAGGTAATGTAGGTAATGTAAGTACTGTATTTGTGCCATGGATATGTTGGCCTCGTTAGAAAACTCAGGCTGTGCTAGTGAGACAATGTCGTGCGCCCTCGAGGTACAGTGAAGGTTGATATTGGATATTGGCCCGCCGTGGAACAGTTCGGGCCCCGCGTGATTGTCACAGATCGAACGACCAGACCATCGTCTGTAGCACTGTCCGTAAGTCCGAGGTGGAATGGAAGTTTCGATAGAGCAGTCCTTGTGCGAGCCGTGAGGTCAACCTCTATTCTCCAACCAGACTTCTTGCTGGGGCAGAGAGAGATGAAGTCGGCTGTGTCTACCTACACACATGTGCAGGTGACAGTCAGTAGTAGCGATCGAGGGGAGATCCTAGTCGCGGGAAGCAGGTTGGGCGCATAATGGATGGGTTTCGGGCCTTGCGACCCCTTCTTTTCTGACTTCTGCTTCTCTAATTTGTGGAATGCACGTGTGAGATTTGGGTGGCTGGGTCGACGAGAAGCTGGCTCACCAACACAGTACCTCAAAGGATCTGCTCCAACCACGCGTTGCGCTGCGGCCTGACCTTGCAGACCTGCATCAACATCAACGGGCTCTCGCGTGGTTGGCTGTCCTGGATCGAGTGGATCGTACGTGCATGTGCAACAACACGACAGATATGTTTTACCTGTATTGGTGGTGGTAGTGGAGGTTGAAATGTTGACAAGTATACACGAGCTTGACGTCGTTGAGGCTGGATCAAAGCCTAGACTTGTAAAGATTTTCTCCTTCAAGTGGCACGGGTCCTCAAGGGAAGGGTGAGTGGGTGTGCACGACTCTGAGAAGAGGGTGCAACTTGGTATGGTCTTTGGGGGTCTTGTGATAGTGATAGATAGTGATAGTGATTCGCAAGCGGCCAATATTGGCGACTTGGCGTATTGAGTATGGATATGGGCATGGTGAGTCAGTAGTACCTGGGTCGTAGAACAAACTCTTTGAGTATCATATCTGTGTGTGTTGTGATGATTACATCCTGAGTTGAAGTGAGCTGAGTTGAGCCAGGGTCCATCCATCTGTCATCTCATCCCATCTAGACGCGCAGCTAATAAAGTTCTTAAGCTTGAATTCCTTCTACATAGATCCCACGTTTCTGCCCGGTGGCGGCGTGTTTATTGCGCATCCAACTACCTACCTACCTAATAAGATACTATAGTTGCGCCAGAGAAAAGGGCACGTCCCCCTGCTTTCTTTCATTCTTCCCTCCCGCTGTCCCTGTCCTGTTCCCGCGTTTGCCCGCCTTTTTGCCTGACTGGACGCTGCTGGATACTGGACGTGGACGGGGCGGCACCCTGTCGATCCTATTGATTCTACGGATACTTACCTTACCTACCAAATCAGCCGCCTTGACGCATCATCCAAGTACAACATCTGAGCAATTCGCCTACCTGACGATCTGAACAAGCAAACCTAGCGTCCGTCATTGGCTCCCAGCTCAATCATTTGTCTTGGCCTGGAGCGCCCAAAAGGTAAGGTGTTGTACCGACCCCCTCTTCCAATTATCATACTTTGTCATAGAGTGCTACTGCAAATCTTTTTGCTTCTCGTCACCGTGAATTCTCCCCCCTTCTCTTTTTCTCATTTTACCTCAGATCTTTTCTATATTTGAGAGAATTCACCTCGAGACTTGCTTGACCCTACCTGGAGTGGCTCTTGGTCGTTCTTTCTTGAGTTGAAGCTTACCTGTTTACACAGCGCACACTGCAAGCCTCCGAAAAGTACTGTAGTCAACAGACCATACGACGATCCGACGACTGGGGGTGGTTGGCGAAAAAGTGACGGTCCGTAGCCCAGGGTTTAATCGATTACCTGCGGAGCTATCTTTCGACTACACTCCTTTGATTTTACCACATCTCAATTCTTCATCTTGCAACGACACGGTTTATTTTCCTCTGGTGGCACGTCGCCTTGATAGTTCCTCAGCAAGCCCGACAACACCTCCAATCTTCCCAACCACCGCATTCCATACCCTTGAACCAAACAGGAGCCCTCACCTTTGGCGCTCGATATTGCTCCCGTTACGACTTGTACGAAAATACCTTGCGACACGACGGATTCTTGCATTTTTTCATTTTTCATCTTTCATTTTCGGATCGAACCCCAGCTTGAGTACTTTTTGTATCATTGGCGCCCTGGCTCACTCGTCGATACCTCGTCGCCTTCCGTCCTCACTCCAACTCACAGCTTCCATGTGTGTGACGTCGCTCCGTCTTCGCACGAGCTCCATTCTTCACAATGGCCGCGGCCGATGTTCTGGCATTCACAGACAGTTGGACAAGGAGCACACATGGCTTGCCAATCACTCGGAGTTGGTCGAGTGCGCCAGTTGAGTGCTCTCTACACCGCCGGCTGAGTCTGATTGCCCGCGCTTGGGTTGTACGAAGATTACATGAAACTGTACGTTCTATTCTCTATCCAGCTTGTGTACTTAGTTGCAATTTATATGCTGTTGCTTTTTTACTATTCGTCTTTCCCAGCAAGTTTGACAAATTTAATGAGTGGCGTTCAACGGCCGACCCCTCGATCGGCGGCCCGAAGTTTGAGGGGCACCCAGCGCCACCCATTCCTACCATCTTGCTCCGGAATTGGAACACGTTTTGAAAGTTTGTATTATCTAACGTCGTTCCACCTTTTAGGTTCCTTCTTTACCATCGCATCGCAAAGTGGCCGAGAGGCCGCTAATCATCCCAAATCCCTCCCCACGATGGTATCGCTGCCTACCTAAACCTTGCGGCTCGTCTATTGTTACCAACACCACAATGCCTGTCAATGGCACCGGCCGTTATGCTCACAGACGCCCCCCAGCTTGGCTGAATGCTTCCCCGCTACCACCTTCAGATACCCAGAAAGATCGTCGTCGACAGAACGATGACCTCCTCAGCGACCCCGCCTCCGATGTCCTCATCGACTTTAACTCGAACGAAGGTTTCTACGAAGCGGCAAAGAAGAAGAAGACAAAGGCCCCTACCGGTCCTCCTCCACCGCCGCCGCCGCCCGCTGCTCCACCAGCAGATGACGGCCAGAAGGATGATAACACTGGAGGCGATGGAGGAGCTAGCGGAGGCGATGCTGCGGGAGGAACTGGTGATGGGGATGATGGTGGAAACGGTGGCGGAAACGGTGGCGGAAACGGGCCGCCAAAACCTCCCACGACTTTCGAAAATATCAACCTTGGAGATGATAAATTAGATCTTGGCCTAAGTCCTCCAGAAAACAAAAGCATTTCTAGCTCATGGGGTGCGAAATTGGGTTTCGGTAGTGGTGGATGGGGCTGGGG